>JAOTQJ010152501.1:0-31125 GCA_025642045.1 Solanum sejunctum
TCACCAACTCCGACACAACTATTAACCATGTCTCCACTCTTTTACATGTTCATATGATTCCATACATAGTCCCCTTCGAAACTGCATATATGTTTGGATACCAAGTTATATGAGTTCTTGTTACGGAGTAAAGTTCACGAGTTGTCCATTTAATATGCATTTCATCATTTGTGTAATGTACTCTTTTCATTGTCATATTGTCTTATATGATTATCCACATGTCATATGTTCCATATGCAGTCCTATAACTCTAATATTATGGCCACCAAAAGAATCATCTCAAAGGTAATTGAAAGATAGTGTACAGTTTTTAGTAGGTGGTAGCCCCTGGGGTGGAGATAGCACCTAGCCAGGATGATCCTATCAATGGGGGGTAGATCGAGGGGTTGAGTATAACCTAGCCAGGGACGAATCTGATACAGTTTCACCACTGATCAGTTGGTCATTTGTGTTATAGTTGTACACAAATTATACAGCAAAGGTAAAGTAATATAAAGAACATAAAGTACATGATTCCACAATATGACCAAAGGTGGTCTCAAATCTTACACCGGTGCATGGTTTCATTTGAGTTATTAGTTTATTTATAGTATATCCTGCTTTATATACTCAGTACATTATCTCGTACTAACGTCCCTTACGGGGGACCTGCATTTCATGCTGCAGGTACAGATGCTAGTAGATCTCCCCAGTAGAAGTACAGGACATTCAGCGGTTGTTACTAAGCTCCAGGTTGCTTTGGGGCTTTATATATATCTAGAGCTTATGTGTTTTTATTGCATAGTTTGTTGAGGAGGGGCCTGTACCGGCCCTTATAAGACATCTTTCCTTATTTAGAGGCTTTGTAGACTATGTAAAGTAAAGTGTGGTTATATCTCCTACTTTAAATACCGTGGCCCAAATGGCCTAGTCATATATAGTTCCTTTTGACTTGTTATCACTGTTTATCTTCTTTAAGGCATGTCAAAGGTAGAAATCTCTTGTAATATGTATAGAAAGCACATAGATATAGGTTGGTTCTCCTGAGCCTTATTGGCAATGGGTGCCAGTCCGCCCTAACGGGACTTTGGGACGTGACAATTTCCTATCAGTTGAGACTACTTTTGGTGCCTAGGATTATGCAAGGTTGTACATCCAAAAGAGTTGGTGAGGTTTTATGGTGTGCCTAGGTCTATCATATAAGATTGAGGTACCTAATTTACTTCTCACTTTTGGAAGTTGTTTCAAAGGGGACTTGGTACTAAGGTGAAGTTGAGCACCACCTTTCATCTCCAAACTAACGGGCAAGCTGAGAGACAATTCAAACCTTGGAAGATATGTTAAGGGCTTGTGTGTTGGAGTTCAAGGGTAATTGGGATGACTATCTTCTGGTTATTGAGTATGCTTATAATAATAGCTTTCATGCTAGTATTAGTATGCACTATTTGAGGCTGTATATGGTAGGAGTTGTAGGTCCCCGGTAGGGTCGTTTGAGTTAGGGGAGATAGAATTTATTAGCTTGGACTTGGTATTGGAGGATATATAGAAAGTGAAATTGATTACGGAGAGGTTAAAGACAGGCCAAAGTCATCAAAAATCCTATTCGGATGTTAGGAAGAGGGACCATCAGTTTCATGTCGGTGATTGGGTGTATGTGAAGGTTTCACCAATGAATGGTGTGATGTGTTTTGGTAAGAAAGGCAAGTTGAGCCCTTGGTATGTAAGTCCTTATAAGATTATGGAACAAATAAGGAATGTGGCTTATAGGTTGGAGTTGCCAACGAGATTTAGCTCTATCAACCCGATTTTTAATGCATACATGTTGAGAAACTTCATTGGTGATCCTAGTACTATTTTACCTTTGGAAGGTGTTGAGGTTGAGGAGAACTTGTCTTATGAAGAAGTTTTGGTCGAGGGTTTGGATAGGCAAGTAAAACATCTTCATAATAAGGATGTGGCTTAAAGGTGCTTTGGAGGAACATGTGGAGAATGCTACATGGGACGCAGAGTTGGATATGATGAAATGATACCCATATACTTTTCAATCTACTAAAGCCTAAGGTATTAGGTTCTTCCTTTCTAAAAGTGATTCTACTTCTTCCACTCTTGAGTGTTATGACATGAAATGCATACATATGCACAAAAATGATTCTCATGATGTTCTGAAATGAGTTTTAATGACTTTATGATTTTCATGTAATAAGCTATGCATTATGTCTTGTGATTTAAATACTTTCATGTTCTAAATCAAGCGTTGTTCTTGCACATTCGAGGATGAATGTTCCCAAGGGGGAGATGATGTAATGGCCCAGTGTAATATCCCGCAAGTGGTGAGATTAGAATGGAACCTTCAAACTCAAACTAAGTTCACTTTCAAGCCTTCAATACAAGATCATTTATATGTTTTAGAGTCATCATGGGTCTCCTACATCAACCCAAGTTCAAAGGAATTTTATTGGCTAAGCTTCTCCCAAGAACTGATAAAAGGGTCAAATTTAAATGGTTATATCTCCTAGCATAAAATGAATTATGTGTCTCTTGATCTATCTAATTGAAGCTATTTGAGTTACCTTTCCAACTCATCTGATTTCACCTTATTTAAAGTTTGGATGAAGGAGTTATGCCCATTTTTGTAAAGTTCTCCTCCACTGTGTTGCCTCCATTTTTCTAAGGCAAGCCACCGAGCACCCATACTGCCTGTGTGACATCTCAAGAACTCTAGGGGTGGGGTATCATGAAATTTCTTCCCAAAATTATATTACAAGTGTGGAATCATGTCATGTAATTTGGTACCTTCATACGAAAGCTTGTACGGCCCGTTAAGCTTCACATGGTCCGTACGACCTTCATTGGAAGCACCTATGTCTTGACGAAATTTACTGAAATTTTTCTAAGTGTGGTCTCATGGGCAACTATATGGCCTATATTACTTCACATGGTTAGTGAGGGATCCATTATAAACTCACATAGATTATCTTTTCTAAAAATTTCTAAGCATGGTCTAATGGGCAGTCACATGGGCCATGTCACCTCACACGGACCGTGAAGCCCCCCGCATAGATGACTTTTTGTAAAACTTTTCTTAGTACTGTTTAGCCTTTGTCTAGTGAAAATTTTGCTAATTGAGGGTTCACGGTCAAGTATACAGACTGTGTAATACCACAAGGGCCGTGAACCCTCCCTTGAAGTGGTGACGTGTAATTTTCCAATTCATTTCATTAATGGTATTTATGTAAATATGATTTATTCAAATGGTCTTTTGTGACTTATTATGCTTCCTAAAGACTTCCCAATGACTTAAAACCTATTCAAAATATTCAAATATATTCCACACATTTGGAAACACTCTTAAACCTCTCTTAAGAAACTCTTGTGGATTGAAGACTTGGGAATTCATGGAAAGCTTTTCCTCCTTCAAATTTCTTTTGAAAACCTCTTCATTGGTCAAGGTTTGAGGCTTTTATCCTTGATTTCTTTCAATCATGTAGTCCCAAACTATTTTGAAGTAACTTTCGTGAATTCTTAGCTTACTTTAAATTAGGGTTTTAAATATTGTGATTCCTTAAATTGAAGCTATGTTTGCATTCTATTTATCTATTGATTTTAAGTTGATTTAATCTATATTTTGAGGGTTTACATTGCATTTATGAAGTTATGAATATTCATGTCCCTTTGAACTTGTTTTATCCATGGGTATTCCATAGTATGTTTTAAATGCGAATTTTATTTATGATTTTACCTGAATCTTATAATGAAATATTGAATTAAGTTTGAATCTATATTACCCATGCCTTTCTCATCTCAGTTATGGTACATGCATTTATTTACATGAGATTTTATGAAAATTATGAAGTGGTTTAAGCCCGATTATGTTTTATGATATGATTTTGATATGGTATTAGTTATTACAAAAATGTGATCACATATATGTCTAAGATTATAGATCATTGAGCAAATTATGAGTGTTTACAGAAATATGTTTAAGGGAGCATCGATTGAGGTTTGAGTTGTAGTAGGCTATCTGCAAGGCCACATGCTCATCTCTCAAAGAAGGTGATCTAAGGATCCATCCCTATGCATGAAAAGTATGTCATAAAGAATGTTTTGGCTTTTAGCCTAATATGCATGACTATGAAGAATGTGATTTGTCCATTAAGCCTAAGAATACATATAATGATTTCAAAGTCGTATGCCTCTTTTACAAGCATGTATATATATGTATTCAAGTGGATGATGACCTAGTACCAATGGATTGGATATCGGCATGGACTATCCCCAAGAGTCCATACTCCTTTGCTAGAACTATGTGCCTAACATAGGATTATGTGTATGTCCCAAGGGGGAAAGTATGTTAAGGATCTACCATTGGCAAGTAGGTCACTTCTTATCATTATGGAGGAGAATATGAGGTTCCAAGGCATAGCTAACTTGGTCTCATGTCAGTTACGATCCCATTCTCAATATATATAAACTATTTCCGCATTTATGCATCATGTTCATCATGGCATATTGATGTAATACTTTCTTGTTATATGATTCTGTCTATATTACGTGCCCTTGTCATCTAAAATTGATTGCAGGTTGGTAAGTGATATATATAGCATCCCTTATACTTAGTTCTGATCCTAGAAATACTAAAAGAAAATCATGGTACATTCAAATGTACTAATGCATTCTTTTGCCTACATAATCTCACCTTGTAGGGGCCGAGGACTACGTTCATCCATCAGACGATGTTTAGACTAGGTCTTCAGTTTTGCTTGTTGTGGTGAGTCCTATCTTCCAAGTACAAACCACCATATCCTCTATATTTATGTTATACCTATCTTACTCATTTTGAGGGTGAGCCCGGGGTATGTCTTGGGCCCCTTCCTATCTTATGTATAGAGGGATTGTTGGACATCTTGTAAACCTCTTTATGTTTATGTGTAAAGTGATGTATTTGAAGGATTATGTTTTGTGTATGATTATGTCAGTATGTTGATTATGATCTTACATTACTCTATAAAAAATCCTAAGTCCCATATTGCCCCCAGAGAGTGAGTCATACTTACTCGCCCCTTAATTCTTGTGTGCTATGTGCTATGTGAATCCATATTAATCCCTATCCTTATGTGATCCCTATAGAGTGAGTCCTACTTTCCCATCCCTTAGAACTATGTGTTTACTATTCTCACACACTTCTGAACTGATGATATGTGAATGTATGCTACATGGCTTATTTGGGGACTCTCAGGTTTCTATTTGCCATGTCACTCCTAGACCCTAGGTCTGGGTAGTGACACATGTATTAGTTGATTCTCTTCATTTTGATTGCTTTTTAATGGTGGCCAACATTAGAACTCGCCTAGTGTTACTGACTAGATCAAGGTAGTAATGAATAGGAAAAGAGATTAATTAACATGATTCGATTAATGTTTCTCATCTAATCAACCAAATTAGGCCCAAGGGAGGTTGTCGTGGAACAATAGGTAAGGGTTAATAATGTCACACTACGGGGATGGATCAAATCACATAATGAATTTTACCTCTCGCCTGGATCAAAGTGTTTGGTAAACTTAACTTTCCATTTTGCATATTATAAACTGGAAAAGAATTTAATTATTTGGTAATACCGAGTTAGGGAATCATGGAGAACACAATACCATAGTTACTCTTCATACTGATATCACACTTGTCATAGCTTAGGATTACTTTTCATAGTTATTACAACCTACCCCTTGAGGGGAGATAAGTAGGTTAGTCTACCCGAATTGTTTTAAATTCTTCTAAGTCTACCATATTCCTTATGGGTTCGAACCTAACCTTGGTTAGGTTATATATATTGACAACAACCACTTTAGCCTTTAAAAATTAGGTGTAGCTTGGGCGACATCACTTATCTCTATTGTGTCAAATCAGGGTTTGGTTTCACTTTTCATTTTTGTAAGGCCCTACAACATGGGTTGGGTACTCGAATGGATTTGACTTTGGTCTTCTACCCCCAGAATGATGGAAAGCCTAAGAGGACTATACAGTGCTAGAGGATATGCTTCAGGCTTTCCGATAGACTTTGGAGCTTATCGGGATCAGCATCTTCCCTTGGTTGAGTTTACTTACAAATAACAACTACCGTTTTAGCATCTAGATGGCACCATTTGAGGCATTGTATGGTCAGAGATGATGATCTCCTATTAGGTGCTTCAATTTAGTTATAGAAGGTGACCTAGGTGTTGACTTACTTAGAGATGATATGGAGCAGGTTTGACTAATTTAGAGTCATTGACATCTAGAGTCATTAGAAGAGCTATGCTGACAAAAAGATCCAGCCTTACGGGTTTATAGTAGGTAATTGATTGTGGTTGAAGGTATCACCATTGAAAAGTGTGATAAAATTTGGAAAGGAGCGTAATATCTGGCCGAGGTTCATTGGACCATTTGAGATTCTAAGGACAATGGGTGAGATGTCTTATGAGTTGGTTTTTCCACCTAGATTATCAACAATTCATCCTATTTTCGATGTCTCCATGCTTCATAGAGACATACAAGACAAGTCCCCTGTGATTTTTCAAGATTTAGTAAAGTTGGGCCTGGATTTGACATAGGATGACAAGCTAGTTGCTATACATGACAGATAGGTTAAGAGGTTTAAGTCTAAGGAGATCATTTTAGTAAAGGTTCAGTAGCATCATCGGCTTGTTAAGAAGGCGACTTGGAAAACAGAGTCAAATATGTATATGAGATATCCCCAATTTTTTGAGGCTCCAGGTAGTTTCTTTTTTCTTATGTTCGAGGAGAACATTATTTTTAGTCGTGGGTGATGTAATGATCTTAATGATCATTATTAGAAATTCTCAAAAAATTACATTTATAGCCTTTTCATTAGATTTTTATGGTATTATTTAATCCGTTTATGGTGTTGATTTTGGGAAAATAGTCAAAAGTTAAGAAGTATGCGAGTTTAAGTTTAAAAGGCTTAAGTTGGTTAAAAATGAGTTTTGGTAACATTTGGAGTTTCTGGTCTTGAAATGGAATTTTGACAGTTTCATTAGTTTCAGAATGTCAAAATTAGTCTAGGAGCACCTTCGTTTTCATATTTGAGGCTATTTTGTCGACTTGAGGTTCAAAGTTGGAAAGTTTGGTTTTAAATATCTTAAGTTTGACTTAAGTTAATTTTGAGTTGGAATGCTCAAATTGAACTTCTGATGATTTTGTTAGACTCGGGAGGAGATTTTAGGCATTACGAGAGGCATCATAATATTTTTCGTAAGTCCTAACGGAATATTAGCCTTAATGAGTTTTTGACTAGTTTAGTTGCACCTTATCAGATTTCTGGTCAAGGAGATCTCGAATTCGATTATCGATGGTTTCACTGAGTCAGAAATATCAAATTTAGTAGGATAGCATATATGAGTTGTGTGAACAAAGTTTCAAACAAATTCTGAGGGACTGATCGAATACTTAGCTAATTTTCCAAAATTTGATACTGGTGTAGGCAATTTAGTTCATTGCGCTTATGATAGGGTCCCTGCGATCACAGTGGTCTACCTTTCTCCTTCTTTGTGATCATGAGGTAGGCACCACAATCATGATGTATAAGCTAGTAGGATGTTTTTCCATGTTACAATTAGGTCCCCACAATTGCAATGGGTTATATCTTATGTGCTTCGCGATCGTGAAAAAATGGTGACCCGTGATCGTGAAGGGTGAATTTGTGCTAGAATAGTGAAATATCAAAAAAATTCCTTTTTCCACCATTTTTGAAACCTTGGAGCTCTTTTGCGCAATTTTTTGAGAGGATTTTCTGAGGAACGACTTTGGGTAAGTGATTCTCACTAAAACTCTTAATTTCCATCATCTAGTTTATGATTTTGACTTTAAATTCTTGATTTTGAAATCCCAAATCCCTATGATTTTTACATGATCCGAATTTGGGGTTTAAAGCTGATTTTGCACTCAAGTTATATGGATTTTTCACCCGTGAGATTTATTTTTTATATAGAACCTAATGTTAAACTCAATTTTCATATATGACTTTGGCTGAAATTATATAATTTTTTTTACCATTTAACCCTAGACTATAAATTATTATAATATGGGTATGGATAGACTCCTTATGATATATATATTACGTTCTTGATAGTGGGTTTCCATTTTGGGAGTTGATTCGTGGTTTGTCCATCCAATTGAAGTGTTCATGTGTAGTTCGATTGTGAGGTAAGTTTGCCTAATTATTGTTGGTATTTGGGTTGGGTATTTAAGCATTCGTATGTATTAGACTATAGGATGGGATCGAGCCACGTTGGTTAGGTATAATATGTGATATCCGTGAAGTATTTATATTTATTACTATACTTATTCATGAAATTGATCTGTACTTGTGGTTATGACCTTTTTATTTCATAATTGATACTATTGAGACACTCTTGGAATAAATTGAGAACTTGAAACAACCCTAAAAAATGCCTAAAAATGTGCCTTGGAAGTGCTTGAAATTATAATTTTCATATATCTCAAAATACATATGAGATATCGAAAATCTGACTTGATATTCTTGTTCACGGGGCAAAATTGTGTGGGAAATGGGTCTATTCCTGATATTAGAGAAACTGCATCAATAATACTTCTTTAGTCTACATCTATCCCTTCGTGTAGCTCCTAAAACCAACCTCTCACACCTCCTAACAGGAGTATCGGTACTCCTTCTCTACACATGTCCAAACCATTGCAGTCTCACTTCCCTCATCTTATCGGCCACCGAAGCCACATCTAGCTTCACTCGAATGGTCTCATTCCTAATCTTCTCACTTCTGGTGTGACCACACGTCCATCTCAACATCCTCATCTCTGCGACATGCATCTTCTGGACATGTGCATTTTTGATTGGCTAACACTCCACCCCATACAACAAAGATGATCTAACCACCAATCTCTAAAACTTACCCTTGAGTTTAGGTAATATCTTCTTATCAGAAAATACTCCAAATGCAAGACTCCATTTAGTCCATGCTGCCCCAATACGATGTGTGATATCATTGTCGATATTGCCACTATTCTGGATGATGGACCCTAGATACTTAAAGTTTTTCCTCTTGGGGATAGGTTGAGTGGAAAGCCTCACATCAAAGTTTACTTCATCCCTCTCATCACGGAATTTGCTCTCCAATCATTCAGTTTTGGTCCTGCTCAATTTGAATCCTTTGGACTCTAAGACGTGTCTCCAAGCGTCCAACCTATCATTAACTTTAGCATGAGTCTTATCAATCAATAATATGTCATATGCAAATAGCATACACCATGGTACTTCCTCCTGGATAGATCGCGTCAGCTCATCCATCACTAAGGCAAACAAGAAAGGGCTCAACACAGATCCTTGATGGAGTCCCATCTCAACAGGAAAATAATATAAGTATCCTCCCACCATTCTTAACCGAATTTTGGCTCTATCTTACATGTACTTAATCTCCCTGATATATGGCATTGGGACACCTTTCACCTCTAGACACCTCCATAAGAGATCCCTTTGGACTTTATCATATGCCTTCTCGAGATCAATGAACACCATACGAAGGTCCTTCTTTCTTTCCCTGTATTTCTCCACTAACCTCCGAACAAGATGAATTACTTCAGTAGTCGACCACCCCAGCATGAATCCAAACTAATTCTCCGAGATAGATACTACTCTTTGCACCCTTATCTGGACTACTCTCTCCTAGACCTTCATAGTGTGGCTTAACAACTTGATACCCCTATAATTGTTACAGTTTTGAATATCTATCTTATTTTTGTACAATGGAACCATTGTACTCCTCCTCCATTCATAAATTATCTTGGCAGTCTTCATAATAGCATTGAACAGTCTAGTCAACCACTCTATGCCATCCTTGACTATGTTCTTTCGAAAGTCTACTGGAATCTCATCAGGCCCGATCGCCCTCCTCCTTTGCATCCTACTAATAGCCCATCTTACTTCCTCAACTCTGAACCGCCTGCAACAACTAAAATCATGATGGTTTTTGGAGTGTGCCAACTTACCCAGCTCAATATCTCTATCTTCTTTTTCATTTAAGAGTTTGTGAAAGTAAGTTTTCCACCTTAATTTAATGGAAGTGCCATCCACCAATAAGTCGCCCTTCTCATCCTTGATACACTTCACTTGGTCCAAGTCGTGAGCTTTCCTTTCTCTTACTTTAGCGGGCCTATACAATCTCTTGTCCCTTCCTTTATCACTAAGCTCCTCATAAAGACACTCAAACACTGCTGACTTAGCCTTCATCACTGCCATCTTTGCTTCTGACTTGACATCTTATAGATTACCATAAGATTTTGCTTTTCATCTTTATCCCTACACTTTAACTACCCTATGTAAAAGACCTTCTTATCTTTCACTTTGCCCTTAACTTTACCATTCCACCACCAATCACCCTGACGTCCACCAAAGGTCTCTCTTGAAAACCCGTAGCTACCTTTTTGATATAACCAGCAGTTGTGGCCTATATACTATTCATATTACCTTCACTATTCCATGCCTCTAAGTTTCTCAACTTTTCTTCCATCTTGCGAGAAAAGGCAGGAGTAAGGACTCCCCATCTAATCTGAGGTTGAGCATACATGACCTTCTTCTTCTTTTCTCTCTTGATCTCCACATCTATCACTAAAAGGCTATGTTGAGTGGAAACATTTTCACTCAGAATAACCTTGCAATTGTTATATAGACTTCTATTGCCCTTTCGGAGAAGTAGGTAATCTATCTGAGTCTTAGCTATCGTACTATGGAAGGTAATCAAGTGATTTTCCCTCTTTGGGAATCACGAGTTAGCAATCACTAACTCAAAGGCTTTGGCAAAATCTAAGAGAGATGTCCCACTTCCATTTCTCGTACTCTGGTATGCCTCGCACAACCTCATCCAAATCCTCCTAAAAGAGCCTTTTGACTTCCCCATCTAGGCCTACTTGGGGTGCATAAGCACTAACTACATTCACTACATGTCTACTAACCACGAGTTTTATAAACATCATCATATCATTAACCCTCCTAAACTCCACCACATAATCCCTAAGATTCTCGTCTACTAGGATACCTACATCATTTCTATCCCTAGAACCACCCGAGTACCACAGCTTAAACCCATCCATTTCCCATGCTTTGGTGACTACTCATCTAGTCTCCTGGACATATGCTATATTAATATGTCTCCTTTTAAAATATTTTACTAATTTTATGGACTTCCCTGTTAGTGACCCTATATTCCACGATGCTATCTTTAACTTAAATAAGCCCGTGACCCTCTTCCCACCCCTACCCCTTACCTTTGACCCCGACTGACGACATGATCCTAGTCCACCATTATCTCCTAATGCCACTAAACTACAAAACTGATAATCCCTACATAGAAGTACATGTCACAATAAAGAATACCAGTACTATATACTTGCAATTTTATAAATACTAAACAATACCAACAAATTACCCACAAATAGTACTATGCAACAATACATCAACAATATGCTAAGTAATTTTTCTAACAAACAGTATGCTAGATAATATGTATACAATAATATACAACAATATACAATAATATATAATAATAATATATAGCAATATATAATAATAATATATGACAATATACAACAATATACAATAATAGCAATATATGGAACAATGCTATCAACAGACATTTTCCATCAATCTCGGATGGAGCCAAACATTGACTATTTTTTGGCCTTGGAGTATGATGGAATAAAGCAAAATGTCTCTTTAAACAATCTGCGCTTTTTTCATATGTGAAGTAGTAGTTAGTCAATGCAACTTTCGACGCTCCTCATGGGTCATCTGGAAACAACCACTTTATGTTTTTAAACATAGGGGTTAGGCTGTGTACATCCGACTCCCCCTCACCCCGCAATGAGCGAGAGCCTTTTGAGGCACTGAGGTATGTTGTTGTTGCTATCAACAGACAATCACGAATAGTCACCAAAGTTATGAAATAATGCTATCAATAGGCAGTTAAGAATAGTCACAACAGGCATCCAAGAACAATCAATATTCCATTTAAGACAACAATCAAGAATAGTTAAAAAAATGGCATCTAAGAACAGATAATATTTCAGTCAAGACAATAATGAATAGAGAACAAATTGGGGGATATCACCTGGAAATGAACTGCACCAATATTCGCTGAACATGTCACTTTGTCCTCGCCAAATCAGATTAAAAAAAAAAATAACCTCGCCAAAATTGCATCAAATATCACTGGGATCATCGATCCGTAGCACAAGGCGCAAAAAGAATTTGGGATCCAAAATCGATTGGCAGTAGCAGATCTTGAAATCCTAGAATAGAAATGTTATGCTTCGATCTCTGAATAATATTATCTCTTCGGTTGGAAAAGTCACTGAGAATTCATTAGAGAAGATGAATACAAACACCGATGATAACCATGGTGTGGCCGCATGAAGTTGGTGGAGATGGAGTCGCCAGTATCGACTGAGGAACAGATGGACAGATCTGAGAGAGATTGCGTATTTGTAACTCCCTTTTTTCGGGGCCTTTCTTTTCACCACCAAATGAATACTCATTTTAGTGATGTACACCATCCAATAAGCGCAATCAATAGCCTTCCAATGTATTAGGAAGTCTTCATAGAAGAAACATATAGCCGAGAGTTCACTCGCGAATGGAGAGAATTCGCGCAAGAGTATTATACCTTTGAAGTTGTGTATAGTGAAAGACAAATTAATCTAGAGCAACTGTATCAAAATTCAAAAACCGCAAAAATGCGATTTCCAGTGAGCATTTGCGCCCCTGGCGCGATGCTCCAATGGCACGCCATAGTGCTAAAAATGTGTCAGTTTTCCACTTTGGTCCAAGGCTTTTGGGTCTTGGGTCTAAGACTTCCCATAAGTGAAAATATCGATACTTAACCATATTTCACCTTCATATCATTCAAGACATTCCCCAATACTCTCTTAAATCCTTAGACTAATATTTATCTCAGAAATTCAAGTGTACAAACCTCTTTTGGATCTTAAGGAATTCATCCAAGCTTCAAGTCTTCATTCAAATCCTCTTCAAGGAATTCTCCAAAGTAAAGGTATATGGGTTTCAACCATTGGGTCCTTTCACCTATTGTTCCCAAGCTTCTCTTTTTACCTAAAATACATGTTCCTAAGTTAATTTTACATATGGAGTTTCTATTATGAATTTAACTATTAATGATGTTTGGGTTTTGTAAAAGTATGATTGTTTATGCGTGTTTGAGATATGAATCTTAAATCTTTCTTGAGATTTGATGAACGATTTTAATGTATATTGTATGATGGTGTTACCAAGTATTGGTGAAATGACTTACTTCAAGATTTGTTGTATGATTTCACTCATTAATTGCATGGTTTACTCTAGCATTGCACACTCACCAAGTGTTTGATAAAATGTTCGGGTATGATTTCTTGAAGAATTTAAGGTACAATGCATGTCTTATGAGATGAATGACTTTATAATGATGAAAGGGATGTGTGTATATGATATTCTCCTATATTGTGTTAGAAATTGACCATTCCCTACTTGGGGGTTATAAGCCCGGGTAACCATGCTGAGGAATTTGTACCTCAATTCCCATGGGTGGTAGCATACGACGATAGGGGTTTGTACATTGGTAATCAGGTTGAGGGATTTGTACCTCAATCATCATAGGCGATATGGTGGGACGATCTACCAACCAATCAAGGGGTTTGTACCTTGATAATCGGGTTGAGGAGTTTATACCTTAATCACCATGGGTGGTAGGATGTGATGATCCACCAACCAATCAAGGGGTTTATACCTGGATAAACTATAAACTCTATAATTGTCACGCCCTAACTCTAGTTAGGGCTAACTGGCACCCATTGCCGATAAGGCTCGGGAGAACTAACCTGTACTTATGCACTTTCTATACATTTTATAAAGAATTTCTATGTTCAATATGTTTGTATGCAAATAAACAATGATATAAGCCAAAAGTAAATGCATGTGACTAGGCCATTAGGGCCACGGTGTTAAAAGTACAAAACATGACCACACCTCAATTTACATAGTCTACAAAGCCTTTAAATAAAAGAGTATCTGATAAGGGTCGGGATAGGCCTCACCTCGGAAAATTACACAATACAAACATATAAAGTTTAGACACATACAAATCTCTGGAGCAACTTGGAGCTTGGCAGCAATAGCTAAATGTCCTGAACTCTACTGGGGAGATCTACCAGCACCTGTACCTGCAACATGAAATGCAGGTCCCCCATAAGGGACGTCAGTACGAGATAATGTACTGAGTATGTAAGGCATGAAATACTGTATATGAAGTAATAACTTCAACTGAAACTATGCAATGGTGTGAAATAAGTGACCACCTTTAGCTATACTGTGGGATCATATACTTTATGTTTTTTATATTGCTTTACCTTTACCATAAAATTTGTACTGTAAAATCTGTGCACAACTGTAATACAAATGACTAACTGATCAGTGGTATAACTGTATCGGGATTGGGCTACCACCCGTAATAAGATATTTTCCTAGCTAGGTGATTCTTCCACCCCTTGTGATATGGGATCGTCCCTAGCTAGGTTCTTACTTAACTCCCTTGGGCTACAACCCATGATAGGATCGTCCCTGGCTAGGTGATGCTTCCACCCCTTGGGCTACCATCTATCAGAAACTGTATACTTAATCTTTTAATTATGTTTGAGATGATTCTTTTAGTGGTCATAATATTAGAGTTTTTGGGCTGTATATGCAATATATAACATGAAAGTAAATATTCAAGACAATATGGCATTAAAGAGAGTATGTTATATAAGCAACGAGATGCGTATAAAATGAGACAACTCATGAACTCTGTTTAGTAATAAGAACTCATATACTAGGTATCCATGTATGAATATAGATTTGAAGGGAACTACATATAGGAGCATATGAACATGTGAAAGAGTGGATACATGGCTGTTTGTCATGTTGGAGTAGATAAATGCCTTTACTTACCGAAGGATCTATATTTCATGCCAAATGATATGAAATCAAGTAACCTTACATACCTCATTGTATGACCTTGTTACTACCTTGGAGTGGATGCCTATCCCTAAAATATTTATATACATCATATTAATCAATAAAACTAGTATTAGCAACAATACAACACTTCTAGGCAGTCCAATATTATAAAAATGATCACCTGGACAGCAATCTTTCAATTGGTGAAGCAAAGACATTTCTTCAATTTTTTTGCTTATAAATGTATTTTCTAACAACCATTCTTATGTACATGTTATGTACATTTTATTTTCAGTCCCTTAACAGTCCCACAACAGCCCACAAAACAAACACACAATAATTCTTCACAACATACAAACAAGTAACATAATATTATACCCCTTTCAACATACTTCGACGTCAACAATCCAAAACTATTTTAACTTTATCAAAATTATTTCCAATGTTCTTACCACATAAAATAAGTCTTAACATAGTCCATAAATAGTCCCAAAGCAGGGGTAGGTCATGGAATAACATACTACAATTCTACACAACTTAGGACAGCATAACATTACTCCCCCCCCTCCTTTGCTACATTTCGACGACGACAATTCCAAACCTTTTCCAACTCTAACCAAACTATTCCAACAATATTTACACATACAAACAGTTCTAATCCAGTCTTAAAACAACATCCAATAAGTCATTAAGGACATGAGCCAATAGCTTTAAATCCAACAACTCACTACTTCCAACCAACATCACACTTAAGATAGCACAATAAAACTCATATGTTAAATGCAACCAAAATCTGGGCAGCAACCTTAGGGTAATGTCTATAACTCAAATAATGTTAAGAATATCAAATTCTCTTTATAATATAGACCACAAACCATTTAGAAATTATTAGAGCAAAAGGAAGGAGTGCAGTAATTTTCTGGACACAAGTTGTCCAGAATTTTCCAGCAAAGCATACCATAGTCTACTTCTTGATTTTCATGAAGGAATCATACAAAATACACAAATATAGTTACTCACTTTTATCTTCAAGGTTTAGAGCCTCCTCAAAAACCCTAGAATTTCCTTTGGTTGCTGCTTTGATAGGTTAAGAAACATTTAGAGAGAGGATTGGGAAAGCTGAAAATTTTCTAAGTCTAAAAGGGGACTGAAACTTTCAGCTTGTTAACCCCTATTTAACGGACTCACTTAGATTACTTTCCTTGGACGTTTTGACCACCATATACCATATAATATTGGGATAAATATTCAGCAGCTTAGTCCCCAAAATTGTGCCAAAATGGGCATGACATTCTAATGGATTTGGGCTGCCAAATTCCACCTTTCCTCTTAATTCGTTTTTGGTCCAAATAGCCAAGTCGTTTGTGTTACACTTGGGCCCTTATTACACTCTGATTAGACATAAAATAAGGTTCAATTATGATGCTAAATCATGGGCTAAAATTACACCCTTAAAACAGCCTTTATCCATAATCGGACTTGGACAAATTCGACGTCGAACCTCGTCTCCATATAGATAGCAATTTAAGCTAAGCAAGTAGATGAATCACCTATTAGATTATTAATTCATACAAACACTATAATTCTATTACTTGATTATATCCTCAACTTAACATAAAATGCATATACACAAGGCCCGCATAAGCATTAGATGCCCATATCACATATTAACACGAGAATCAAGCACTTTCAAGAATTGATGCTACTTTGACCAAACCATATCAAGATTTATTCTCATACTATTAGTACATGTAAAATATGAGGTGTTACAATAATGATGGTCTCTTCTTGCACATGTATAATGTTCTATGTAAGCATGATTTACTTCAAGCATCTTCCATGCATTCCATATTGTGATATGCTACTCATTGCCTATACTTATACATTTTGATTATGTTACTTATCTCTTGTTGCATTGCATCCTAAATACTTAGTACATTCAAATGTAATAACGCATACTCTATGCCTACATAATGTCACCATTTAGGAACTGAAGCATGATCATCTTCCTTCATGTGGTTAGTACGAATTCTCTCAAGCTAGTTGGTGTGTCCTTCATACAGGGACAGTGTATACAGTCTCATGCTATGTAGAAAGACTATCTTTCTTAGGTATATATTGACTATGAGGGTGAGTCCAGTTGCTTGTCTTGGCCCCCGTTCTTATCTATATAGTAGAGGTGTTATTGGACATATCATGTATTGAGTCTTAACTCTCTTATTTAGATGCTTATGTTATAAAAGTATTTGTTTAGCTCTTTTTCCCTTATTTCTACTTTTATTATGTTGTTTAATAACTTCTACAACTATTGATATGTAATGATATGCTAAGAGGCTAGTTTGGGGTCCCTTCGAGGTCCCCATTCGTTATATCACATCTAGGCCCTAAGCTTGGGTCATGACAAACTTGTTATCAGAGCACTAGGTTGTTAATTGTCCTTGAAGTCCAGCACACCGCGTCAATTAGAGTCCTAGTCATGGTTGTAAAGCATGCCACAACCATGTAAATATAGGAGGCTATGAGGCATTTTAGGAAATATTTCATTTCTTCATGATCTATGTTATGCGATAGAGTTAGGTCCCCTAGAGGTTATTGCTTATCCCTAACTTTAACATTTATGGGTATGTCTCAAGCTACTCCACTATATCAAATGCAGAGGTTCACAATGCTCTCTAGGTATTAGCTAATACGACGAATAAATTGATGACTCACTTCAGTCAATGAGTGAGTGCCCCCGGGACTTCAAATGATAAGAGAAGGGGTAGTGAGGCCAAGAGGGCCCATGTTGGGGGTAAGTTCCAAAGTCCCAAATTTAGAGGTGGTGGTGGCATGGTGCCTTATGCTAGGTGTCTAAGATGTGGTAGAGGCTATGATGGCCCATGCTTGAGGAACACTAATACTTGTTATGGTTGTGGAGAGTTGGGTCATAAGGTAAATGATTGTCCTCATAAATGCAATAAGGGTAAGGGAGGTGATGAGAAGTTGGCTATTGATGGGGTGTCTAACTCAAAGTGGCAAAATTGCTATAAAGGAAGAACTAATCCTAAGTATCCAAGGTGTGGAAGGTACCATGGTGGTCCATGCTTGAGGAAGACTAATGTTTGTTATGGTTGTGGTGAAGTGGGTCACAAGCTGGTTGATTGTCCATATGCTCGAAGGAGGTGTAAGGGTAGTCAACCTTTAGAATGAGGTGGTATATTGATCAAGAGGCTCAAGGAGGGGATAACGCTCGATGT
This sequence comes from Solanum sejunctum, assembly GCA_025642045.1. NCBI lineage: Eukaryota > Viridiplantae > Streptophyta > Magnoliopsida > Solanales > Solanaceae > Solanum > Solanum sejunctum. The sequence goes on from JAOTQJ010152501.1 coordinate 18,226, forward strand.
TGTTATTAGTATGTTAAAGTTTTCTTTGATTTTGATATGCATACATTGATAGGCTTGGTGTGCCACTATTTCTTTCATTATTTTTTTTCTTGTTAGTGGGCTTCTGGTGTGTCCCGAGTTATTATGTGAACTTTTGGTGTCTACCCTTTTTATTGAGCATATTATTGCTAGAAAGTTCATAGGCGTTGTTCCATGTTCATATTGCATTAGGTCACCTTGTGACTTGTTGGAGTTGATGTGGTAGATTTTGATGTCATACTTAGGGTGGATTAGTTGCATGCATAATATGTCCCCTTGGATCATAGGGCCGTAGAGTTAGATTTCAACTCCCTAATGAACCTGTCCTTGCATGGGGGATTGTAAAGCGGTAGTGAAGTGGTAAGTTTGTTTCTTGTCTTAAGGTACAATTGATCTCTAAGGGTTGAATTTGTCATCTTGTAAAAGTTAGGTGTGTTGAACTAAGTTATTCCTATTGAGTTGTTTTCGGTAATCAATGAGATAGTGAATGTCCTTTTCGATATTTTAAATTTAGGGTAGTATCTTTCGGCTTGACTAGTGCACCAACTATGTCTATAAGTCACATTAATAGGGTCTATAGTTCCTACCTTATTAAGTTTATGGTAGTTTTGGTGGTGATATGTTAGGTTGTTTCCCAAGTGAAGAGGAGTATGTGAGTTATTTGAGGGTAGTACTAAAGAGTTTTGGGGAAGAGAAGTTTATGATAAGCATGCGAAGTGTGAGTTTGGTTGCAAGAGGTTGCCTTCCTAAGTCATATATTGTTGGGAGATGGTATTAAGGCAGATCCTAAAAAGACGGAAGTGATCTAGGGTTTGCCTAGACATTTGATTTCATCGGATATTAGGAGCTTTTTGGGCTTAGTAGGTTATTACTAGAGTTTGTGAATAGGTTCTCTTCTATTTCTTCTCCTATGACTTAGTTGACCCTACGTAAGGCTAATGTTGTGACCAACATTTTGAGTAGGGTGATTTGATAGGTCAGGGAGTCACTACAACTTGTGTCATTCCTTTACGTTAATAGGTTTCGTATGTGTCCCAAATGGTAACGTGAGTCTGTTGTGACTAGAAGGTCTTTAAGGGTCACCCCATGTTCTTATTACAAAGAGTATTATCTTGTGAACTAGGTTGAATTTGGCTTGACGAGTTAGAGGTCTTGGGGCAGTTTGACCAAATACATATCACTCTTCCTATGAGTGTAGAACCCATAAGATAATATGATGGTTAAGGATTGATGATCTATTTGGTCAACTACAATGGTCTAGTCACTTCTCTAAGATTGATGTTGGCTTCATATTTTGTTCCCAAGTGAGGATGAGGGTAGGTGATATTGTCACAACCTAAGCTTAGGGCCTAGACATGACACTGTGTATGAGGAACCCAAATGGACCCCAAGCAAGCCTCTTAACATTTCATTATACATCCTTAGTCGTGGAAGCAATAAAATATCAATAAAAGATTATAAATAGGGATAGCTGGGGCTAAGGGACATCTTTCATAGCATATAACATCATAGGGTTAAGAGAGTCAAAGCTTATAGCATCAATACATATCTTGTCCAACAACACCTCTAAACATAGAACTTAGCGGGGCCAAGACAAGTAACCGTGCTCACCCTCATAGTAATGACAATAGATAATCAAAATATAAAAGATATAATCTAAACATAAACATGAGAGAAGATAGATATTTTCCCCGGACATGAGGACTCACCAAAAGCTAACTTGAATAATCCATTTAGCCATGTGAAGGAGAATCAATAGGGGCTCCGATTCTTACATGGTAATATCATATAGGCATAGAGTATGCGTTAGTATGATTGAATATAATAAGTATGTTGGATGCAACGCAACAAGAGATAGGCAACATAATCGAAATGCATAATCATAGCAAGAGATAGTATATTAGCAACATGGCATGCATGAACAATACTTGGAGTAAAACATATTTAAAAATAACTATACTTCCAGAGCTTGTTTAACTAATATGCTGACATGCTTAGATCATCCAAATACTTAGTACTAGAGGGTGAGGGATATAGCATGAGTCATAACCCTTTTCTAGTAGGCAATGAGTAGTACATGAGATAATGAATAGCACATGAGGTTAGAAGGTAGCATGGGTCATAACCCCTACATGTGTACATGAGATAATACATAACCTTACATCGCATATGAGGGTGAGGTGTACCACATAGTTCATAACCCCTTTATATGAGCATATTGCATAACCTCAAATCATATAGGAGGGTAAGGAGTACAACATAGTTCATAACCCCTTCATGTAGATATGAGTAAATGAGTAGCATTGATTCATACATGAGGGTAAGGTGTACAACATAGTTCATAACCACTACATATAGAAATTGGCCTTGTACTAGAAGGTAAAGCATATAACATAGTTCATAACCTCTTCTAGTAGGCTTCACAATTCACAAGAGCATAAACCTTAGCATAAGGACTCAATAACTCATCAACCATTCCCAAGAACACCGCGATCATGAGAGTCCAACACTTCACTTGCAATACCATAGGTGCTTTACATGAATCAAACAAATATATATAAATTTCTTTCATAACCATAAGCCACTTGACTCATAAACCATGCAATAGACTATCAATAACTCAAGAACCTTAATCCATACATTTTATCAAACATTTGGGGGGTCTGTAGTACTAGTGTAAAACCATGCAATTCAAGAGTGAAATCATGCTATAAAAATTAATGTAAAACCATCAATAGATACTTGGTAACACTGTCAAGAAATATACATCAACACCATCTGTAAATCTCACCATAGATATTAGATTTATAGCACAAAACATGCTAAAGCAACCATAATTTCATGAAACTCCAACATAGTGTGCAATGAAATCCATAATAGATAAGACCCATGAGTAAATCAACTTCAAATCATGTAATTTTAGGTAAAAGAGAGCTTGGGTATCATGGGTGAGAGGAATGTATTAAAGAAATCCGCATACCTTGACTTAGGAGAATCCTTCAATAAGATAGGAGATAGAGACTTAAAGCGTGAATGAGAACCTTAACATCTAGATGAGTCTTGAGACTTGAAATTTGGACATAAAATATTGTCTAATTATTAGAGAGAGTATTTGGGAATGTCTTGGATAATATGAAGGTGAAATAAGGCTAAGTACATGTATTTGCACATGGGAAGACTTAGGCCCAAGACCCAAAAGTCTTGGACCTAACTTGAAAACTGGCACCAAAATAACACATAGGTGCATTGCGCCACAAACGCGTACCACACACTGGAAATTAACACTTTAAATTTTTGGATTTTGCTACGGTTTCTCTAAAATTGGGGTTAGACCCATTTCCCACTCAATTTCTCTCCTGAACAAGAATATGAAGTCGAATTTTTGATATCATAGATAGATTTTCAGATATATCAAAATTACGATTCCAAGCACTTCTGAAGCACATTTTCGTGCATTTTTGGGGGTTGTTTCAGATATCCCTAAGATGTAAGCAATTTGAGTCATAGTGGGGTTGGTTGGTTTACTAATGCATCGTCTATGTTTATGAGTTTCATGAATAAGGTCTTAAAACCCTACCTTGACATGTTTGTGGTGACCTCTAGTGATGGAGCCTCGATTTATTTAGAATTTGTGAATCATTTGGGGTTAGAGTTGCAATTTTTGGGAGATGAGAGGTTGTTTGTTAAATATGTTAAGTATGAAATGAGGGTAACATGAATATGGTTAGAACTCCTCAAGGATTATGATATGAGTTGGCATTACCACTTGGGTAGGCTAATGTTGGGGCTGATGCTTTGAGTAGGGTGTCCATGGGTAGCCTAGTTCATATTGATGGTGGTAGCAAGAGGTGACTAGGGAGGTCCACCAATGGACTATGGTGGTATTTTGGTTGTTGGTGTTTCAAAAATCTTCCTTGGTTGGTAAGGTAGAAGCAGAGTAAGATCTTGATCCCTCTTTGTGTGAATTGAAGGCTTTGGTAATCATCGGAAAGGTGGAGTTTGTTCCCAAGGGGGTGATGGGGCCCTTAGGTATCAAGATAGGTTGTCTGTGCCTAGTGTGGATGACTTGAGGAAGAGGATTCTTGATGATACTAATAATAGCTATCGTTCTAGCATTGGTATGGCTCCTTTTGAGGCCCTCTATGATAGGTATTGTAGATCACCGGTTGGGTGGTTTGAAGTGGGAGAAATGGCTTTGTTGGGTCTGGACCTGGTTATAGAGGCTATGGAGAAGGTGATGTTGGTTAGGTAAAGGTTAAAATAACCCAAAGTCATCAACAGTCCTATGCCAACGTGAGGAGAAGGGATCTTGAATTTAAAATTGGTGAGTTGGGTTTATTTGGAGGTTCAGCCATAAAGAGTGTGATCCAGTTTGGCAAGAGAGGGAATTGAGTTCATGGTTTGTAGGTTCTTATAAAGTGTTGAGGAGGATTGGTAAGGTCGCACATGAATTGGAGCTGCCTATAAACAGGTATATGGTTCGTCTGGTTCTTCATGCATCTAGGTTGAGGAGATGTGTTGGTGACTCAAGTGCTATAGAACTCCTTGGAGTTGTGGGTGTTGTGGAGGATACGTTGACTTAGGAGAAGATCCCAGTGTTTATATTGGATGGATAGATGGGAAGAGTTGATTAATTATAATATGGTGTTCATCAAGGCCTTTGGAAGGATCGTCAAGTCTAAAGTATCTCTCGGGGAGCTGGAGCAGGCATAGAGAAGCAATATTTGTACCTTTTTCATTATATTCAAGCTAATTATAACACATCAACTCCTTTCATGATTTCAAGTCCGATGTTTCATATCCTATGTCATTTGCATACATTCATGTTTAAATTAACAAGTTCATGATGATTTTACACTTATATGAAAATTTTTTAAATGATGTTTAAGTGCATTGTTGCATCCTTATGTGGTCTGAAATTATCATGTTTACATCTCTCATATACCTTTCATTGACATTCGAGGACGAATGTTCCCAAGGGGGAGATATTGAAACGACCCCAAAAATGTGCCTCGAAAGTGCCTAGAATCATAATTTCCATATGTCTCAAAACTCATGCGTGATATCAAAATTTCGATTTCACATTGTTATTTAGGACGCAAAATTGAGTGGCAAATGGGTCTAACCCCAATTTTAGAGCAACCGTATCAAAATCAAAAAATCACAAAAATGTGATTTCCAATGAGCATTCACGTCCCTGGCGCGACACGCCAAGGGTGTGCCACAGTGTTAAAAATGTGCCAATTTCCCACTTCGGTCCAAGGCTTTTGGCTCTTTGGTCTAAGCCTTCCCATACATGAAAATACCTATACTTAGCCATATTTCACCTTCATATCATTCAAGACATTTTCCAATACTCTCTCAAACCCTTAGACTAATATTTCTCTTAAAATTCAAATGTCCAAACCTCTTCCGGATCTTAAGGAATTTATCCATGCTTGAAGTCTCCATTCAAATCCTCTTCAAGGAATTCTCCAAAGTAAAGGTATGTGGATTTCAACCATTGGGTCCTTTTACCTATTGTGCCCAATCTTCCTTTTTACCTAACATACATGTTCCTAAGTTGATTTTACATATGGGTTTTCTATTATGAATTTGATTGTGAATAATGTTCGGATTTTGTAAAAGTATGATTGTTTATGCATGTTTGAGATATGAATCTTAAATCTTTCTTAAGATTTGATAAAGTATTTTGATGTATATTATATGATGGTATTACCAAGTATTGGTAGGATGATTTACTTCAAGATTTCTTGCATGATTTTACTCTTTAATTGCATGGTTTTACACTAGCATTGCACACTTATCAAGTGTTTGATAAAATGTCTGGTTATGATTTCTTGAGGAATTGAAGGTCTAATGCATGTCTTTTGAGATAAATGACTTTATGATGATGAAAGGGATATATGTATATGATATTCTCCTATATTGTGTTAGAAATTGACCATGCCCTAGTCGGGGGGTTGCGAGCCCGGTAACCATGTCGAGGGGTTTGTACCTTGACAACCGGGTTGAGGGGTTTGTACCTCAATCACCATGGGTGGTAGGGTGAGACAATCCACCAACCAATCAAGGGGCTTGTACCTTGGTAACTAGGTGGAGGGGTTTATACCTCAATCACTATGGGTGATAGGGTGCAATGATCCACCAAATAATCAAGGGGTTTGTACCTTGGTAACCAGGTTGAGGGGTTTGTACCTCAATCACCATGGGTGGTAAGGTGGGATGATCCACCAACCAATCAAGGGGTCTGTACCTTGATAACCGGGTTGAGGGGTTTGTATCTCAATCCACCAACAAATCAAGGGGTTTGTACCTTGATAAACTATGAACTCCATAATGATGGTCTCTTCTTGCACATTTATAATGTTCTATATAAGCATGATTTACTTTAAGCATCTTCTATGCATGTTATATTGTTATATGCTACTCATTACCTATTTTTATGTATTTTGATTATGTCGCTTATCTCTTGTTGCATTGCATCCTACATACTTGGTACATTCAAACATACTAACACATACTCTATGCCTATATGATGTCACTTATCATACAGTTGGAACCGGAGCCCCACTTGAGCATCTTCCTTCACGTGGCTAGTACGAATTCTCTCAAGCTAGTTGGTGAGTCTTCCATTCTGGGGAATATATCTACGGTCTCATGCTATGTACCAAGACTATCTTTCTTTATGTATGTATTGACTATGAGGGTGAGCCCGATTGCTTGTCTTGACCCCCGCTCTGATCTATGTAGTAGAGGTGTTGTTGGATATATTATGTATTGAGCCTTGACTCTCTTGTTTAGATGCTTATGTTATGAAAGTATTCCTTTAGCCCTTTTTCCCTTATTTCTACTCTTATTATGTTGTTTAATTGCTTACGCGACCAATGGTATGTAATGATATACTAAGAGGATAGTTTGGGGTCCCTTCGAGGTCCCCATTCACTATGTCACATCTAGGCCCTAGGATTGGGTTGTGACAGAAGTATGATGAGTTGTGAAGAGATTATGTTGAGGCATATCTTATAATGAGAAATGAGCTTTTAAGTTGAATTATAACTTGTTTCATATTTTCGAGTTTAAAAAGAAGTTTTTTTCTTTATGGTTGAGCTATAGAAACTTTATCACTTAATTATATATCTAAACTTCAAACTGTTTATAGATTTTTCTTGTACTCACTCTCATGCATCTGTATTATGGAGACTTGTTGTGATGAAATGCCTTTTATTGTAAAGAAATTATGACACTTTTAGAAAACCCTTGACCATGTATGGATGGCAATGCAATGGATATATTGGGGTTATGTGTGAGGAATATGGTCTGCGAGAACCCCAAGTCTCCTTAGTCTAAGGAGCCAACAGTCGATAGGAGTGTATACCATAGGTTGTACAATAGTCCAGATTTCACCAGCATCATTCATGAATCGCATTACATTGTACATATTGTACTGCTTCATATTACCTTACTTGTTATTTATGAAACTATATGTTTACTTTATTTACATGGTTCTATATAAATTAACGACACCATTGTCAGACTGTATTTCTTTGCATGTAATAAAAGCATCCTTAGTTTATTACATAGTTTGCTTAATTCCTAATACCTGATCGATCAAACCTACTAAATATATATTATTTCTACTCACCCCTATTTTTTTCTTCAAAGATTCTAGTCAGAATTTCCCTCGATGTAGTTGATTAATTGTGTAGTGTACCAAACCTTAGTTTAGTATCCTGTATTTACTATTTAGAGACTATGTACCTATTATATCCAGTATTATGTTAGATGATCTTTAAAATTCACGACTCGGATATGAATTATATTTTGTTGCTTTGGTTACTTATCTATTTACCTGACTAGTTACTTTCTTCAAGTTTACTTTTATTTTTTAGTCGGATCTTTGGTGTCTCTTACTCATTACCCTGTATTTGGATTGTGTCAATATATCTTGGATATGATTGGCATTCTACAATTATTGTTAGTCCTAAGTGAACCCTTGGCTTTGGTTTCTATGGAATGGAAGACTAAACATATATATATAGAAAAGCTTTGTAAAGTAAAACTTTAAAACGTTTAAGTAAATATCATACAAAAGCTAAAAGTACCTCTTAATATAAATAGTAATAATACTTAAAACACTAAAACAATAGACTAAACTAAGTCACTAACTTTGACTTTCTATGAAGCCTCTAATAGGTCAAGATAGATACCAAGACAAAAAACATGACTACCTGACTACATAATAGATAAAGTGAACTTAACTAAACTGGAGCCCTTTGAAAGTGAGGAGGTCTCAACGACTGTTGATAGATAGAAGTCAAACTAAAGCATTTACAATCATGAGTACCTGAATCTACATCTTAAAATGATGCAACGGTTAATGATGTCCATACATGAAATATACGCTATGTAATAAAGCCTAAAAAAAATAATTATATTGAATACTTATGCTAAAAGAAATACTGAAAATAACTTGAATGAAAGTAAAATAGGAATGTAATAAACATATGTAAAACTTCAAAAATTGAGATATGCAATAATGCAATATATATAACTTTCCAAAATAGTACTTTTCTTGGGGAACCGACATACACCATGTAAGGTCATGATGTTCAATAAACTAACCCAGTTGGGAGTACTTTCCTATACTTTCCCATGGTATGGGACCATATCATATTTATATGGATCCACTAAATTTCCTCTCAGGGTCATATGGAGTTGCCCGATAAAGTGATATACTCAAACCTATGGTGGCACGATTTATGGGACTTATAGATTGCTACTGAAGATCCACAAACTACAAACAAGAACCTTCATCCCTAAAATCAGTTTGGTGCATTATCCTCCCAATATATATATATACACACACATACACACATATTAATACTCATAAATATTAAAAATTGTCCATATATCTTAATCATATGTGAGACTAAGCTCAAAATTCATATCTTAATTATACATGAGACTAAGGTCAAAAGTCATATCTTGAATCATACGTGAGACTAAGCTCAAAAATGTATTTTAAAACATACCTAAGACTAAGTACAAAATTATATCTTAAAATAACTTGTTAGGTTCTAAATCAGATCATACTTTTTTAGAAAGTGTCGTGCTCTTTACTATAAAAAAATAATGTACTTTGAGCACTTAATGCTCCTATAAATCTTTTCCTCAACTGATAGTTCAAAATATTTGACTTTACTTAATATCTGAAATTCATGCATAATGATGCAAAATATACTTCCCTGGAGCTCTTTTAAATAATGCACTAAAAGGCAAAACATGCTTTCTTGAGATTCTTGAACCTAAAAACATCCATGTGATATACTAAGCATGAGCCATATATAAAATATCAATAATAATATGGAGTATCATAATTTTTCGATAATGAAATCAAGAATCAACATTTGGGATAAAGAAATTTTTCGGCATGACACCTTATAGCTTGAACTTGAGAAATGATTCTATGAAGTTCTTGGTGGTGAATTTTGGTGAAGAATCTTGATAGAAAACTCTAGGGTCTTGAAGAGAATCTTGAACTTGGAACATTTAGATCTTAATTTGGAAATTTTTGTTTTTGGAAGTTCTTGATCTTTGGGAGAATGAAAATTAAGAATCTTGGGAGTTATTATACATATAAGGATGTTATTGTATTATAAAATGGACTGGAGGTCTGCGGAGGTGTGCTTCGTACCGGTCAAGGAGGAGGCCCACTCAGCTGCGGCTGAAACTGCCTGCCTTGAAAATCTACTATCGAATCGGATGACCTAGCCCTCTTTGGCGGCCCTCTATCATCTGTCCTGTCCGCCTGGCACCCACGACGACAATCCTCTATTCCCTGGGCATGAGCCTTAATACTAGCATTATCCATCCCAGGTTGGGCAGCCAATACTAGGGAAATATTTACATAATACATATCCAGCCCAACAATATAACGATGAATGCGATCTGTCATGCTGAAAACGTGTGCCGGTGCTTATCGAGCCAAAGAATCAAATTCCAAACTATACTCTCGAATCGACCGGCCTCACTGCCGTAGTATCAAAAACCTGTCCTCCCTGGCACGTCTAATCCCGGGAGGTAAAAAGTGAGCCAAGAAAGCTTTAGTAAACTCTCCCCAAATCGCAGGTCGGGCATTTGCACCTTAGGACAGTAGCCACGATTCATACCAGTTCATCGCAATGTCCTGCAATCGATAAGATGCCAACTCCACCGATTCTACTTCTGAGGCCCCAATAACCCTCAAGGTCCTCTGCATTTGTCTTACGAACTCCTGAGGATCTTCTGAAGGTTTGGACCCAAAGAATTTTAGGGGTCCATAGGCTAGGAAATCATGGGCCCGGGAACTATCTCGGAGGGCTGCCTGACTACTCCTAGCTTCCTGTCCGCGGGACTATCGCACCACAACCTATATCAATAACGGCACTACCTCCTGCAGCTCCCCGATTTCTGCGCCTGGCTGGGGAGTCGGAGGTTCTGATGCCTGGCCCTCTGGGGCTGGTGAGGGCAAACCCGCTGTCGAAAATACAATCTCCGGCTCTGGCTGATCACGATCCCGGGTAGTTCTCCGACCACGTTAGGCCCCCTCTGCGGCTGCAGGCCTTCCTCTATAGCCAGCTGGTTGCTTCCTCGGCAGCATATCTGAAATTCAAATAATTTTTGTCAGGGAGGAAAATCCCCCTATCAACATCGCTCTAACGCACGATCTAAGATCAGAAGGAAAAGTAACATCCTAATATCCTGTAGCCTCCTGTTTATAGGTGCGGTGCACGATACACCGATAAATAAGACTCTACTAAACATGATCTATGGATACTCCGAGGACTAACCGCTCTGACCACTTCTGTCATGACCCAACCCAGGGGCCGTGATTAGTGCCGGTTGGGCACCCCAACAAACACTAAACCAGATTTCCATTCACAATAACTAAGGAATTTTTTGAAATTTTGGCAGAGTTTCCTCTGTTTTATTGACTAGCATCACCTACAAATAGCGAACCCAGTAATAACAAACACAACTGTATATATACATGTGAGGGCCGACAAGGTCACCGCTGTATCATACAAACGAAATCATACAAACATAGTTCCCACACCCACATGTATCCACAGACCTCTAGACACGTAAACTAGATCATAAGATGGGATAGGGCCCCGTCATACCCTCGAGTATATATCAATGCAAAGTACAGAAAATAAGGAAACATGTACATACCAATAGACTGCTCCTGAGGCAAGAGATCACTTCAACGGTAGGCGAAGATCCTAAGAAGACGGCCCTCTAACCTGTTCGTCTGTACCTGCGGCATGAACGCAGCCCCCAAAGGAAGGGGGTCAGCACGAAATGCGTGCCAAGTATGTAAAGTAGAAAGTACAAAATATGAACGGAGATAATAATTCCAACAAAATGTATAACTCAAACCTGTATGCAAACATAAATGAGTATTTCTCTTTTTAAACCATCAAAATAATGTGTATCGATCGGGAACGATGGCGACCTCCAAACTTATGCCATACCATAGCCTAAACACCAGAAGTTTCAAATCTCCGACAACTCCAACACACGTCCCCAACTGTAGCCCAAATGAGCTGAGGCGAACAGCGGCCAAGTACTCACGTCATAGGATAGGTGAACTAGGGCGACGACGCCAAGCGTTCATGTATCATAATGCATAAAGTTCATCATGCCCGTTTATGGAGCCGAGGCGATAGTGCCACGCACTCTCGTGAGCCAAGGCAAACTCGACCTAGCACTCACATGTCATGATGTCATCCCATGCCCAGCTCCTTATGTCTCCAAGCTAAGCAAAGTTGGTCCATGGGCAAACCGACACGCCGTATCCAACCTACTTCGGAATATATATACATATATACCTATAATTATACATGTGCACGAAATAACTGGCCCGAGAACTGGTGAACGAGGCCAAAAGGGCACGAATAGAGTCGTGAGAATCATATGCATAAAACTAGTTTAAAAAACTTAGTAACATACAAAAATGTTCACTTTTGAAATCAAGTAGTTATTCTTTTATGAAATTTTGCCAAAATTGCTAAAATTCATATTTAGAGGTAATTTCGGAACAAATTGAACTTATAGCTTTTCAACTCTCTAATTCCAATCAAACGAACACTATTCATGGGTTCAAAACTCCAAATTTTAAGATGAAGTAAATTTATCGTAAGATTGGCCAAAAATGAACATAGATTACTTTCAGACCCAAACTGTAAAAAAAAAAGGAACTTTTCAAATGTACAACGTTGAATAACCTTACTAATTCATGCCAAAGGGTAGAAAATATTTAGATACCTCAATTTCGCTTGCCAACTAGCTCCAACTTAAGGTCAATCCAAGTTAGACTTCCGGATGTTCAATGTCTACATAATTACAATAACGCCAATGATTAATATCCATATCATGCCTTAATTCCTAACTTTTTCGTTCTAAATTTATAAAAATTTTGGTAGCATTTTCCTTTAAAATATGCCTCCCCGAGAATTCAACTTGGCTCAAATAATCAATCGACAACAACAACAACCTGTAAATCAATAAACCTTTTCCAATACCACCACAACATCAAAACATCATAAAACGCTATTGCGACATAAATAGTAAAATAGGGCAGCAGTGATTCAAACTTATATCCACCATATATAATCCTTCCTATATACTTAAAAAACTGTATTGCACCACTGCAACGCCCAATGCCAACTCCCAATGTTAAAAACATAACGGTATACCTTCAATGGGGTTCCAATTCAAGCTAACGTTCATGTAATCATTTAAATAGTTTTCAACACTGCTTTCACCCCATAAAGACTATTTCCATGACAAGTAAACACAAATACATGACAACAATTCAATATATAGCCATATGCA
>JAOTQJ010152541.1:0-31112 GCA_025642045.1 Solanum sejunctum
TTCTAGCCATAATAGATTCACCGGTTGGTGTAGACACTTCAAATGGTTTGTTCAATAATTTGGGTGTTCTCTTAAGCCTCCTAGTGCCTAGTGGGGTAATGTATGATAGTGTAGAACTAGGGTCAATTAAATCATATACTTTATGTCAAAAGATGGACAATGAAGATGTGACCACATCGGGTGAAACTTCTAAATTTTGTCGACTCACCAAAGCATATGTGCGATTCTGGACTCCACTAGACCTAGTTGCCCCTCTTACACCTCTACCATAACCCGTAGGTGCTTGTTGACCCCTGCCTAACAGAGGAACTGATGATGATAATACAATAGTTGACCTAGTAGATTGTGTTATATCACCCATATGCCTCCTCGGGCAATCTCTCATCACATGCCCTGACGCACCACACCAATAACAAACGTCTGTACCAACATGACATATACCTAAATGACTTCTTCCACGCGATTGTCCGTTATTCTACCTAGGAGTTATTTACTGGACTGCTGAATATCCTGTTGTCCGTGCACCTTGTCCTTCACTTCTTAGCCCAAACTTGTTACTTCGAAACCCCTAAAGTTGTGGTGGAGCACTGGCTGCAGAGTAGGAGGATGAGGGCCTAGGGGATTTATTAGAAAACCGAGGCCTAAGTGCACCTTAGGGTAGTGTAAACTACCCTATAGACCTGGCCCTCTTGGACTGCGCCCTTTCTAACTCTTGTGTCCTTCTCCTTTGCCTCTGATCCTCTTGTTTCTGTGCAAAAGCTTGCATCCTAACTATATCTATGTATTTATTCAAAGAAGCAATGGTAAAATCTCTAACCAGATACGAATCCAATCTATCCACATATCAATGAACTCTATCAGCCATAATAGCAACTACATTAGGAGCATACCTGGCCAGGGAATTAAATTGAAAGTTATATGCCCTCATGCTCAAATTCCCTTGGTGGAGGTTCAAGAACTGATCTGCATGGGCCTCTTAGATTTCTAATGGCAGGTAATGATCAAGAAAGGCCTCTTTGAACTCTTTCCAAGTAGTTGGAGGTATATCTATATCTTTCGATTGCTTCCATGCTTCATACCATAATATAGCCACACCCTTCAATTTGTATGTTAATAGCTCAATAGCTTTTGTACCACTCACATGCATAACATCTAATGTGTGTTGGATCTGGTCAATAAAGTCTTGTGGATCTTCATTAGGATTTGACTCGCTGAAGGATGGAGGGTCCAAATTAAGGAAGTCATGTATCCTCATGCTAGGTTCCCTATTCACACCAGTTGTACCTATAACTGGGCCTTCCTGTCTTTGACCTTGGCCAACAACTATATGCATCAATAGTTGGACTGCATTTCTCAAATCCTGCATGGTAGCATCAATAGGTAGTTCTGAGGGAATTTCACTACTTCCTGGTATATTAGGAGCTGGAGGAGTTGGAGATGTCTATGACAGAGACTCATCTTGAGCCTCATTTCATTATCTTACCCGACTAGGTATACCTACCACTACTTTTATTTTCTTGCCTTTACCTTTATTTTTCATCATTTTGGCATACTACTATACAAAAAAATTTAGAGGTTAGAAACAATCCACCTATTACACATGGCTCTATGGCACGATCTAAAGAATGAAAAGAAAGTAACAACTCCTAAATGCCACGTAGCCTTCTACTTATAAATGTTGTACACAACACATCGATATATAAGATTCTACATAGACACACCTTTATAGACTCCCTAGGATGACCCGCTCTAATACCACTTCTGTCACACCCAAAGTCCCGTTAAAGCAGACTCCCACCCGTTGCCAATAAGGCTCAAGAGAACCAACCTATATCTATGCGCTTTCTATACATATTACAAGAGATTTCTATATTCAACATACTTTCAAGAAAGTAAACAGTAATAACAGCCAAACAAAAATGCATATGACTAGGCCGTTGGGGCCACGTTGTCTAAAGTATGAGACATGACTACACTTTAATTTACATAATCTACAAAGCCTCTAGATAAAAAGAGTATCTCATAAGGACCAGGACAAGCCCCGCCTCGACTAACTATACAATATAAAAATATAGGCTCTAAACACACACACACAAAGCCCCGAAGCAACCTGGAGCTTGTAACAACAGCTAGATATCCTGTACTCCTACTGAGGAGATCTACTAGTGCTTATACCTGAGCATAAAATGCAGGTCCCCCGTAAGGGACGTTAGTATGAGATAATGTACTAAATATGTAAGGCAAAAAATACTATATATGAAGTAACAAATCAAATGAAATTATGCACTGGTGTAAGGATAAGAGACCACCTTTAGTTATACTATGGAATCATGTACTTTATGTTCTTTTTATTACTTTACCTTTACTTTATAATTTGTTCACAATATGTAATACAAATGATCAATTGATCAGTGAGAAAACTTATAGCGGGATTGGCCCCTGCTAGGCATTTCCTTTTACCCCTAGGGCTACCCCCTGTAATGGGATCGACCCTGGCTAGGTAATTCTTCCACCCCTCGAGTTACCACCCATCAATAAGCAATATACTTTAGTTTCTCTTTCATTTTGGTGATCATAATATTGGAGTTGTATGACTATACATGTAGCATATGACATTTACATAATCATACAAGATAGTAGGACAATGAAAAGAGTATGTTACATAAATAATGAAATGCATATGAGATGAAATAACTCATGAACTTTATTTAGCAACAAGAACCTATGTAACTTAGAATCCATGTATGTATACAGATTTGAAGGTGACTATGTATGGGAGCATATGAACATATGAAAGAGTGGAGACACGGTCAATAGTGTGTCAGAGTTGGTAAGTGCCTTTATGTGCTAAGTAAGAATCTTAATTTCATGCCAAGTAATACAAAATCAAGTAGCCTTACATACCTTGTTGTATGACCTCCTTATTACCTCAAAGTAACCTACTTTTCCTCCAAATACTTATCTATAATAGAGTAGGTTATAAAACTAGTATCAGCAGTTAATAAACATATTTTGGCAGCCCACTCTCATAAAAACAACACACGGGCAGCAAGCGTGTACCTATTAACCTGTGTGTATTCTTTTAATCTTTTCTCTTCTAATCATACTTTTTAATACACATTCTCAAATACATATCATGTGTAGCCTATTTTAGTACTATAACAGTCTTACAATAGCCTACAAAGCACAACACATAATAATTATACAAACATACAAGTAGGTGGCAAAACATTTCATCGTCTCGCTACATTCGAAGTCAACAATCCCAAATATATTTTAACTTCAACCATATTATATATAACATACTTACATATAAAATCAGCCTTAAAATAGTCTAAACATAGTTCTAAAGAATATGGAGGTTGTGGAACAACAATTCCTAACTACCAGCCCATAAGTTCATACTAAGAAACAAAATAGTGTAACAACCTTTATACATCATTATAGAGCCAAAACACATTAAGAATATCAACCTCCATTCATAATAAATCCAACCAAGAAGACAAAAACTCCCAAATAAATAAGAAAAGTGTACAATAATCTTGGAACACATGCTGTCAAAAATTTCAGCACAAATAATACCAGCCTAGTTCTCTTGTTTTTCATGAAAAACCATAATAAATACACAACTATAATTACTTACCTTTACCTTCAAGGTTGAGGGCCTCTTTAAGAACCTTAAAAGCTTCTTGTGGCTGCTTTACAAAGTCAAGAAAGAATAACAAATAACCCTTATGAAAGCTGAAATTTTCTAAGTCTAAGAGTGACTTAAAAGTGTTGCTTGAAACCCCTTTTAAAGGATTTCTTTGGCCGACTTTTTTTTACATTTTAGGCATTATTTTATAAAATTAGTAATGTAACATTTTTCCCCTTTTACTTGGGCCTTATTGGGTTGCAAACTTATGGGCCTTGGCTGCCCATTTTTCACCTTTCTCCTTACTTAGTTAGGGCCCAAATTATAAGTTGTGATTTACTTGGTCTCTTTTCCTATTCTTCTTAGGCTATAAAATTGTCCATTTACAATGCTAAAATGTGGCCTCAAGTCACACCCTTAACCTAGACTTTATTCATTATTGGATTTGGACAAATTAGGTGTCGGGCCTCTTCTCCATCCAGCTAGCAAATTTAAGCTAAGCAAGTAGGTGACTCACCTGCTAGCTTCCTAAGTACTGTAAGCACCTGACTTGTTTCACTTCTTTTAAGGCCACAATCTCCTCAATTGACTTAAAACTTATATACACTTACTCATCTTAAACGTTAGACGTACACATCACCCTCTACTTTAAGATTCAAGCACTTTTAAAAATGATTGCTACATTGGCCAAGCCACATCATATTCCATTTGCATAGAACTAGTACATGTAAGGTGTAGGGTGTTACAGCCACCCGGCCTTTGATGTTTGGCTTTGATTTGTTAGTAATTATGGCAACCGGACACAAACTTAGCAATGTCTTTCTTCATACTGCCCCACAAAAGAACTTCCCTCAAATCTATATACATCTTCGTAGAACTGAGGTGAATAGAATAGGAAGAATTATGAGCCTAATCAAGATTCTTTTTCAAGTCATTCACACTAGTAACACACAACCTACCTTAGTACCTAAGGGCACCATCTCCCCCTTGGGAGAAAACCTCTACCTTACCATCTCTTACTAAAGCCTTCAACTCTAGCAAGGTGGGATCAAGATCTTGCCTTGCCTTCACCTCCTCAATAATTGAAGATTTGGAACCATCAACCACCACTACTCTACCATTGTCAACCTCTTCCAACCTAACCCCAATCTAGCCAACTGATGGACCTCCCTTAACCTCCTTGCCATCATCATAAACATGAGCTAGGCTACCCATAGACACCTACTCAAAGCATAGGCCACAATATTATTCTTAGTGATTGGTAATGCACACTCATATCATAGTCCTTAAGAATATCTAACTACCTTCGTTGTCTCAAATTGAGATCTTTTTGGCTGAACACATATTGGAGGCTTTTATGATCGGTAAACACATCAACATGTAGCCCATATAAATAATGTCGCCAAATTTTCAAAGCAAATACCATAATGGCCAATTCAAGATCATAAGTAGGATAATTCTTTTCATGCACTTAGAGTTGTCTAGAAGCATAGTGTGACGGCCCGCCACTTGTTCTTAGAAATAAGGAAGAATCTAGAGTCAAGGAGAAGAAACTAGAGTCTTAGAGAGGTTTTTGGAAGACTCTAGAACATTATGGATAGCTCGTGAAGTTCCTTCGAAGACTCTAGAGAAGTGTGGAACACTCTAGAGATGTGTGGAACACTCTAGAGATGTGTGAAAGACTCTAGAGATGTGTGGAACTCTCTAAAGATGTGTGAAAGATTCTAGACATGTGTGAAGATTAAAAGAGGATCCTGGAAGATTCTAGAATTATATAGAAATATCTTGTAGTCTTTAGTTCTTTCTAGAATAGTATGAAAGATTATAGAGAGAGTACTAAAGTGTAAATAAGTGAGGGACTTATAAGTAATTATTAATTATGTTTTGGCCCCTAGGTACTAGTATAAATAGGAGGGCCACTCATTTCTAGAAGCCATCCAAGAAAGTTGTAGCAATCTTTCAAGTGTTTTAAAAAGTCTTCTTTCTAAAGATCTCTTGTCTTCTTAATCTAGTATGCCCTTAGCAATCAAGAGTTAAAGGCTTACGAGTATTTGCAATATCGTGAAAGAATCATGAGCAAATGGACTAGTGTTGCATGGAATTCTTAGTAAAGCTCTAAGTTCGTGATAAAGTGGTATCAGAGCAGGTCTACTAAGGGAAATCATGGCAAGCGGAGTAGAGTTTGATGCCGTCATCGCCACTAACATCAAGGAAGATGTTGGAGGGAAGCCCCAAAAGGGAAAGAAGAATTCCAAGAAGAATGAATTGTTGATTGAGCCTGAAACAAGTGACGTCATTACCACCCACTAAGAGGTGAGCGACAATGAGTATGGCGAGGAGCACGTAAATGTCACCCCTAGCATGGAGTGGTTGACAAAGGTAGAAGTTGCCCATCAAGCGGTAGAATTCCTTGGCAAGCACTTGAACAAGTTCAATGGCAAGTTCAAGATCTTGGAGGAATTCGCCCTTGAGGAAACTGACAACATCTGCAAGGACATAGATGGGTAGAAAGTGGTCGAGGCTGAGGCAAAAGAAGCATTCACTTCCTTGGAGTGCCTAGTTGCTATGCGAGAAGCTAGGTTCATGGACATGGTAGAAGCCATGAACGCTAGAGTTAAGTCACTTGAGGAAGTTATTATGGAAGGTAGATTTACGACACCAGCCATTGAGCAGGAGCCCAAGATTGAGTCTCCCAAGTCACTTGTCCTCAAAGGCGTCCATGATGTGCAAAAAGTGGAGAACATCTTGTGGCACTTGGAGAATTACTTCAAGGGTAACAAGGTGAGAAATGATGATACAAAGAACAACATAGTCTTGTTATACCTGGCCAAGATGGCCATGTTATGGTGGAAATGTAAGAAGTCAGAAGTAGAGAAGGGGCTATGCACAATAAACACATAGGAGAAGTTCAAAGGCAAGTTCAAGAAGACCTTCTTGCTAAACAATATCATCTATGAGGCAAAGCAAAAGTTCACGAAGCTAAGGCAAACGGGTACTATAAGGTCCTACATGAAGGAGTTCACTACCCTTACACTCTAGATGCCCAATCTCACAGATGATGATATGATGTTCCACTTCATGGACGGCTTATAGAATTGGGCCAAGATGGAGCTGGAGCATCGACAAGTTGGGACCATTGATGAGTCCATTACCCAGGTGAAAGCTTTGACAGTCTCTCGACATGACAAGCGAGACAGAGATCAAGTAGAAGACTTGGGAAGTAGTCATGACCAAAGTGGGTGCAATAGTGGCAAAGGCAAGGGTTGGTGGCCACATCCCAAGTATCATGACATCGGTAGGCCTGATAACAGGAGGTACAGGAGATAAAGCAGCAGAGGAAAAAAGGTGCAACCTAAATAAGAGCTTAAGTGCTATATATACAGGAGGCTGCATAGTTACAAGAAGTGCTCCAAACTGAAGAGCCTTGGTGCCATGTTGAGGGAACGGAAGGAGCAGAAGGCACAGAAAAAAGCACGTGAATTAGGGAAAGATTCGGATATGGCCTGGGTAGGCATGATTAGGCTATGCATAGCTATCATGCGGCAACCATAGAAGCCAAAGGAGTTCCATTCATAGTACGTAGACATCATGATCAATGGGCATACCACTCGTGCCATGGTCGATACAGGCACAGAGGCTAATATCGTGACTAAGTCAGTGGCAGCCAAGTTGGGGCTGAAATATAACCTAGTAATATGCAACTTAGGACAGTCAATGCTCCAATAA
This sequence comes from Solanum sejunctum, assembly GCA_025642045.1. Taxonomy (NCBI): domain Eukaryota; kingdom Viridiplantae; phylum Streptophyta; class Magnoliopsida; order Solanales; family Solanaceae; genus Solanum; species Solanum sejunctum. The sequence goes on from JAOTQJ010152541.1 coordinate 7,361, forward strand.
GTCCTATATGTGGAGTTGATCAGGGAGTCAAAATAGCATTAGATGAGTTGCATGGCAAGTCCAACTTCCATGTTGCTCCAATAGACCTCTTTGACATCATCCTTGGGCAGGAATTTTTCTAGAAGTACCCTATTGTAATTGACCCCTACCTCCAACAACTCATGGTCTTAGAGCAGGGAGGTTTCTACATAGTGCCCTTAGTGTAGATGCCCAAGTTAGGGGGACAAGTTCAGTTGTCGGCCTTATGGCTTGCGGAGGGGTTCCAGGGTAAAAAGCCATTATTGTGTTCCATGCCCGCAAAAAAGGAAAAGTCATCAGAGGAAAAGCTGTCAAAGGAAGCCAAGAGGGAGAAAGGATAGCCAACTGCAGTAGTACTCCTCTAGTATGGAAAGGGAGTGAACTCCAGTTAAGACCAACAATAGCATTGTGCCGAGGATGTCACAACATCAGGTGGAGGAGAGTGTGATGGTCCGCCACATGCTTTTAAAAATAAGGAAGAATCTAGAGTCAAGTAGAAAAAACTAGAGTCTTGGAGAGGTTTCTAGAAGACTCTAGAATATTGTGGATAGCTCTTGAAGTTCTTTGGAAGACTCTAGAGAAGTGTGGAATTCTCTAGAGATGTGTGAAAGACTCTAGAGATATGTGAAACTCTCTAGAGATCTGTGGAAGACTCTAGAGATGTGTGAAACTCTCTACAGATATGTGGAATATTCTACACATGTGTGGATCTTGAAGGAGGATCCTAGAAGATTCTACAATTATATAGAAATATCTTGTTGTCTTTAGTTCTCTCTAGAATAGTATGGAAGATTCTAGAGAGTGGACTAAAGTGTAAATAAGTAAGGGCCTTATACGTAATTATTAATTATACTCATTTGTACTAGTCATTCAAGAAAGTTGTAGCAATCTTCCAAGTATTTTAAAAAGTCTTCTTTCTAAAGCTCTCTTGTCTACTTAATCTAGTATTCCCTTAGCAATCAAGAGTTAAAGGCTTACTAGTATTTGCAAGGTCGTGAAAAAATCATGACCAAATCGACTAGTGTCGCACAAAATTCTTAGCGAAGCTCTAAGTCCGTGATAATAGGCTATCACCTTACCATTTTGCATCAAAACACAACCCAAACTAATTCGTGAGGCATCACAATACACAACAAACCCTTCTAGCCCTTTCGGTAGAGACAAGATAGGAACAGACACAAGCTTATCCTTCAAAGTTTGGAAAATCTTTTCACACTCATTGGTCCACACAAATTTTGCCTTCTTTTGGGTCAACTTAGTCATAGCAGAAGCAATAGAAGAGAACCCATTAACGAATCTCCAGTAATAACCTGCTAAGCCCAAGAAGCTTCTAATATCCAATGGGGTGAAAGGTCTAGACCAATTTCTAATGACTTTCATCTTTTTAGGATCTACCTTAATAACAACTCCCCGTGCCACATGACCTAGAAAGCCAAACTCTTGCAACCAAAACTCATATTTCTCATACTTGGCATACAACTTCTCTTCCCGCAACCTTTATAGCATCACCCTCAAATGACTTACATGGTCCTCCTCACTATAGGAAAAGATTAAAATATCATCAATAAAGACCACAACAAATGAATCATGGTAGGGTTTGAAGACCCTATTCATAAGATCCATGAAGATAACCGGTGCATTGGTCAAGCCAAAAGACATAACCACAAATTCATAGTGCCCATACCTAGTCCAGAAGGTCATCTTGGAAATGTCACACTCTCTCACCTTCACTTGGTGATACCCAGACGGAAGATCAATCTTAGAGAAGTGACTAGCCCCTTGAAGTTGGTCAAAAAGTTCATCAATCCTTGGTAGAAGGTATGTATTCTTGATGGTAACTTTATTAAGTTGCCAGTAATCAATACACATTATAAGAGAACCATCCTTATTTTTAACAAATAACATTGGTGCACCCGAAGTTGATTAGCTAGGCCTAATAAAACCCTTCTCCAACAAATCTTTTAATTGCTCTTTCAATTCCTTCAGCTTCACTGGGGCCATACGATAAGTAGGAATAGAAATAGGTTAAGTGTCGGGAAGGAGGTCTATACCATAATCTATTTCCCTTTCGGGATGGACACTGAGAAGGTCATTTGGGAAGACATCAAGAAACTCATTAAATACCAGAACCGACTCTATAGGAAGGACTTTAGACTCTATATCCCTAACCCTCACAAGATGATAGAGACACCCATTAGAGATCAACCTTTGGACTTTAATGCAAGAAATAAACCTACCCTTCACCACAACATCATGACTCTCCCACTCAAGGACAGGCTCATTGGGGGATTCGAATTTGACCTTATTGGTTCTACAATCTAGAGGCCTAGTATACGTGCAACCAATCCATCCCAAGAATAATGTCAAGATCTAACATGTCCAACTCAACAAAGTCACATCGCAATATTTTATACAAAATACAAAAAGGGACAATTTTTATAGACACTTTTGGCAATAATAGATGCACCAATAGGAGTAGACACCTCATATGGCTCACATAACAACTCGGATTTAACATGACACTTTTGGAAACAAAGGGGTAATTAAAGAAAGAGTTGTATTGGGGTCTATCAATGCATAAATATCAAAATTAAAGACTTTTAACATAACGGTGACGACATCGGGCACCTTATCAACCCCTTTCCTCCTATGAAGAGCATAGAACCAATTGTGCCTTGGGGCACTACCTTGTTGGCCATCTTTTCCCCGAGGAACCGTATTAGCACCTTGTTAATGAACATCTTCACCCTTGTTTTTATTATGAGGACAATCAACCTTGTTACGCACCACTTCACCACAACCGAAATAAGCATTGTTGTCCCTCAAACATGGGCCTCTGTGAGCCCTACCACATTTTGGACGTGTAGCATTGGGCATGACACAACCATTACCTTGAACCCTTTGATTGTCATTGGCAAACCATTTATTAGGAGCATGAGTAAACCCTTGGCCTTGATGAAATCGGCCACTTTTGAGACCTTGGAACTTATTATCAAAATGGTCTCTCTTGGCCTCACCACTCTTTCTTTTCCTGAACTTCCGCCTCCATTTGTTTGGCATATGTCATTAGGTGGGATAAACCCATCTCGCTAATCAATATAGTGGATCAACACTCCTCATTCACCAAATCGGATACACCTATCAAAAATTTGTTCATTCTAGACCTAGGATAGATAACCAAGTGTGAAGCATATTTAGAGAGTTGGTTGAACTTGAGGAAATACTTCCTCACACTCATTGATCCTTGCTTCAAGTTCATGAACTTTATCACTTTTGTCTCCCTAAGCTTAAGAGGAAAGAACTAGTTGAGAAATGTCGCCTTAAACTCCTCTCATAGAATCACATTGTTGTTCTCGTTCTTCGCTTTACATTGAGTATACCATATTTGAGTCACCCCTTGAGTTGGTAAGCCACTAAATTCGCTTACTTTTTTGACCTAACACCCATGATATCCAACACCTTGTATACCTTATCAATAAATTTTTGAGGGTCTTCATCTACTTTTGACCCATAGAACTCTGGTGGGTTCATCCTTACAAAGTCTCCCACCCTTGATCCTGGGGTAGGAGTATGAGGGGCTTGGGCCCCTTGATTGATTTGATTAGTTATGGCTTGAGCTAGCAAGATAAGAGCATCTCGAAGCTCTCTATGAGACAGTTGTTCTTCGGGTGTATGGGCTCTTCTTCCTCATGTATTATGCATGATCTAAAAATGGCAAAGAATATTCATTAGAGGGGGACCCTTACCTAACTTCTATAGCACTACATAGATCAAAAAGAAGGGAAATATTTTCCTAAAACGTCTCATAAACTCTTATTCAAAGTCATGGAGCACAATATAATCATGAATAAGACTCTAATTGATGCAGCTTTTTAGATGCCAAGGACCACTAACAACCTAGTGCTTTGACACTAAATTTGTCACAACCTGAAAGCAGGGCCTAGATGTGACACAACAAATGAGAAGCCAAAGGGTGCCAAAATAAGACTCTTAGCATATCATTCATACATCCTTGATCACGGAAGCAAAGTAAACCACATCAAAAGAATACAATTAAAGATAAAGACTAAGAGAAGAGTTTAGTAGAATAAATTAGAAAGAGTCAAAGCTCAACGTAATTATATCACTTGCCCAATAACACCTCTAACATAGATTGGGCGGGGGCCAAGGCAAGCTTCCCGGGCTCACCCTTTTAGTAACAAGTATTCACCATAAGGAAATAATATAATCAAGTTAGAGAAAGGCTAATGTCCCCGAACTTGAGGACTCACCACAAACTATCTTCAAGATGTCAAAACTAGCCACGAGTAGGATAATCATTAGGAGCTCCAGTTTCTACAAGTAACCTCATGTAGGTATAGAGTATGTGCTAATACATTTTAATGTACTTAGTACGTAGGATGCAATACAACAAAAGACAGACAACATAATCAAAATGCATAACCGTAATCAAGAGATAATATATTAGCAACATGGTATGCATGAATGATGTTTGAAGTAAAACATGATTATATAGAATATATTGCATGTGTAGCAAGAGACTATCATCATAGACCAAGAAACTTAATACGTGAAATCCAAGGTAGACCACCCCTTGGAGGTGTTTAAGGTATAAACCCCTCAACTTGGTTAATGGGTTTACCACCTCCCATCAAGGTATTTTAGGTATCAAACCTCTCAACTTGATTAATGGGTTTACCATCTCCCATCAAGGTGTTTGAGGTATCAACCCCTCAACTTGGTTAATGGGTTTACCACCTCCCATCAAGATATTTGATGTATCAACACCTCAACTTGGTTATGGTCAACTTGCAACACTAAAGATGCCTTTCATAGAATCAACACCCATATATATACTCCTTTCATCATCATAAAGTTACTTATTTCATAGGTCATGCAATAGATCATCAATACCTCAATATTTTGAAATTGGACATTTTATCAAACACCTGACGTGTGTGTAATACTAGTCTAAATCATACATATCAAGAGTGAAATCATGTGAGAAACATCAATGTAAAACCACCCACCAATAATAGGTAAAACCCTCATGCAAGATATATCAAAATCCCTCCTCAAATCTCATATTAGATCTTAGATTCATAGCTAAAGACATGTTTAGACAATTAACATGTCATAAATCTCAACATAGTTTATAGTCAACTTTCATAATAAGAGATGTCGATAGATAATCTAGCTTAAAAACATGCAATTTATATAAAAAGGGAGGTTGGGCACCATAGGTGAAAGGATCCAATGGTTGAAACCCATATACCTTAGATCTTGAGTTTCTTCAAATTGAGTTGGGAAAGAATGAAAGATTGGAATGGGGTCTTGAAATCCAAACGTGTTCTTGAGTTACCTTGATTTGTATTTGGGTATTTGTAGAGGCTTTGAGAGAATTTGAGAGTGTATTTAAGTTGAAAGTAATGAGTCTTTTGAGGACGTTAAGATAGCCTTGAAAGTCTAAAAAGGTCATTAGAATGGAATAAATTCATGAAAAAGCCATTAGTGAATGGATGAAAAAATGGACAATATGATGCCCCACTGTGTCACTCCATGGGTCATGTGGAGTACCCCTGAGGTGAGACTTGGTTAAAAATTGGAAGTTGGGAGACTTTGGAAAAATCATATTTCGTCACTTTGATGGGAGCCTCCATGGTCGTGTGATGCTACACGGTCCGTGTAGTGGTGTGTGGAGTTACACTTGGTGAGACAAATGTTGCTAGGAGACCCCGTACCAAGGATCATGGTTTATGGGACCTGTCATGGCCCGTGTAGATAGCCATGGCACAACACTTGGCCAAAAACTCCTCCCATGCTCATTAAGCTTCACTTGTACAAACACCACGGCTAGCCATACGGTCAGTGGCAAGCCACACGGCCCATGCCATTGCCGTGTCACATGCCATAGTCTCAAAATGGTCTTTTCTAGCTCAAGACAGCCCACACGCCCTATTCAAAGCCCTACTTCCCATCAAGGTGCCTATGTGGTTTCACTGCATGGGAGGGTCTCACGAAAATGGTCATAACTCTTTCATCCTACCGGAATAAGGTGAAACCAAGTGCATTGGAAAGCTAACGCAAAGGGATTTCATTTGATGTGTTATGGGGCATCCAATTACAAGTATATTAAAAGTTATTTCTAATTTAAAGTTGACCCGTGCATCAACCAACACCCAAAACTCAACTCATAGGGAAGCCTTGAACTCATCTAAGTACTAGAAGTCTCCCACGACCCCAGTACACTCCATACCTACACAATTGAGGCTTGAAACATAGATACAGATAAGATCATGGAGTTACAGGGTGGCACACTTAGGGCTTGTGTTTTGGAGTTCAAGGGTAGTTCGTATGAACATCTTCCACTAATTGAGTTTGCTTACAATAATAGTTACCACTCTAGTATTGGCATGGCCCCTTTTGAAGCATTCTATGGTAGGCATTATAGATCTCAGGTTGGGTGGTCTGATGGGGGGAAGAAGGCTGTGTTGGGCCCGAATGTAAGGACCCCAAAAAGTGCTCAAAAATGTGCCTCAGAAGTACCCAAAATCATAATTTCCATATATCTCAAAATTCATGTGTGAGATCAAAAATCTGACTTTATATTTTTGTTCAATGGGTCATTTTGAGTGAAAAATGGATCTAAACCCAATTTAAGAGCAAACGATTAGCAATCTTGATTTTCCAAGTGATGATTTCCAAAGAGGTTTTCGTGCCCTTGCGCGATATGCCAAGGGCGTGCAGAAAAGAGATTCAATTCTCACATCCTATCTGTGATGCGAGCATGTCCATTTTCTGTCCAGTTATTTTACTTGCGATTTAAGACTTTTAAGTCTTGGGCCTAAGAGTTCCCAAATGTAAAAATAGCTATACTTAGCCATTTTTCACCCTTATATCATTCTAAACATTCCCTAATATTCACTCAAATACTTAGCCAAATATTTTACTCTAAAACTCAAGTCTTAAAACCATTTCCGTATTCATAAGGATTGCACTCAAGCTTCAAGTCTCCATCTTTAATCTTCATAAAATTCATCTCCAAAGATAAGGTATATGGCTTCTTTCATGGGTTCCTTTCACCCATGATGCCCAAGCCTCCTTTTAGCCTAATTTGCATGATTTAAATATGATTTACTCATGAGGCTTATTTATTATGAAAATCACTATACACTATGTTGGGCTTATGAAATTGTGACTGTTTTACTATGTTTTGAGCTATCAATCTAAGATCTATTGTAAGATTTAATGAAGGATCGCATATTGCTTGAGGGTGTTACCAAGTATCTATTGAAGGTTTTACATTGAATTTTCTTACATGATTTCACTCTTGAATTGCTTGGTTTTAGACTAGCACTACACATCCTTGAAGTGTTTGATAAAATATTCGGTTATGGTTTCTTGAGGAATTAAAGGGTCTATGCATGTCTTGTGAATTGAATGACTATATTATGCTAAAATTATGATGAGATGATGATGAAATGGTGATACAATGATGATGAAAGTGAATGTATGTATATCATGATGAAAGGAGTGTATATATATAATATAATCACTATAGTGTTGGGGATGACCAAGCCTAACTCGAGGAGTTATAGGCTCGGGTAACCTTGTTGAGGGGTTAGTACCTCGATTGCCTGATACGGGGGATGGTAGGCCTAGGTAACCTTGTTGGGGATTTGTACCCATCAACCCGTTGGGTTTTTTTACTCAATCAACCCATTGGGGGGTTTGTACTCCATCAACCTTATTGGGGGGGAGGGTTTATACTATATCAACCTCATGAAGGGGTTTGTACCTCATGTGCCTATCCGAGGGGGTGCTAGACCTTGGCTTGCACTATAATGGTCACACTTTACACTCATATTATGTTCTATATAAGCATGATTTTACTTCAAGCATCATTTATATATGTCATATTGTTAGTATGTTATCTATTGCTTATGATTATGCATTTTGCCTGTGATACCTATCACTTGTTGCATTTCATCCTTCATACTTAGTACATTCAAATGTACTAATGCATACTCTATGCTTATATGATGTCACTATGTAAGAGCCGGTGCACTACTTGATCATCCTCCTCTCCATGTGGATAGTTCGATTGTCCTACAAGCTTGTTGATAGGAAAACTCCACTTTGTAGACGTTGCTTATGAATTCTTATTATTTATTATGCCTATCTTTCTTTTGTTTATGAATTGACTATGATGGTGAGCCCGATAGCTTATCTTGGCCCCCGCTCTTATCAATGTAGTAGAGGTATTATTGGACATGTTATGTATTTATGTTATGAGTCTTGGCTCTCTTGTTTCTTGATATTATGATATGAAGGTTTATCCTTAGTCCCAATTCTGTTGCTTATGTTTATTTCTCAATGTCAATTTAATTGCTTCGGCAACCAAGGATGTGTAATGATATGCTATGAGGCTTGTTTAGGTCCCCTTCGGGTTCCTCAATCGCCTGTCATATCTAGGCTGTAGGCTTGGATCGTGACAGCCGATTTGGTTATGGATGCTTTGGATATGGTGAGGTTGGTATGGGAGAGATTGTGGCTGGCTCAAGGTAGGCTAAATTTTTATTCCAATGTGAGGAGGAGAGACCTTGAATTTAATGTTGATGATTGGGTTTACTTGAAGGTCTCACCCATGAAGTGTGTGGTCCGGTTTTGCAAGAAAGGGAAATTGAGCCCAAGGTTTGTAAGAACCTATAGAGTCTTGAGGAGAATTAGCAAGGTTTCCTATGAATTGGAGTTGCCTACGGATATGAGTTTGGTTGATTCGGTCAACCCATACTTCATTCAATCTCAAGAATCCTAAGAACAAGCTTTGAATTTCAAGGACCCAAGTTACGTCTCAAGTCTTCCACAACTTTTGCTTCAAGAATTCAAAGTTTTAGGTTTGTAGGTCTTCATCCATGGTTACTTTCACCCATAGATCCCAATCCTCTCTTTTATGAAAATTTCATGATTTTAAGTTTTATTCTTCATGGGTACCTTCTATTATGCATTATGAACATGAGTTATGATTGATTTTACCAAATGTTGAGTTATTATGTATGAATTGCTATTGAAAGCTTATTTCATGAGTTAATATGAAACTATTGAAGCTATGCATGATATGGACTATGAAAACTATGCCACATTGTGAACTTTTGATAGATTTCATGACACCCAAAAATAGGGGTTTTACTACTATGTTGTTGGATTGAATTGTATGACTTTAAAATGATTTAACTTCACTCTTTCATGTCTTATACTATCTAATTGCATGATTTTTAGCATGTGTCCATGTACCCACAATTTTGACTAAACTACATGACAAGGATTCTTAAGTTGATGATGAATTATTGAATGATTATCAAGTCAAGTGTTTTCATGAAAATTATGGGCTCCCAAGCATATATAGAACTCATAAAGGTTTCTACGATTTACAAGTGACAAGTTGATCCTTATGCTTTAATCCGACCCTCTTGTGAGCAAATTATGTCTATTTGAGTGGTCAAGCATTATTACTATTCTACCCTCATGTTCAAGCTAAGCTTACTAGTAGGCGTCAAGCATGTTACAAGTTTCTACCCTCATGTAAAATGCATTACCTACTAGAAGGGGTCAAGTCCATATATTGTTTTCTACCCTCAGTATAAGGTATATGCCCATGTAGGGGTTAAGTATGTAAATGAGCTACTCATGCCATATAATCATATGTATTACAAGTTATTTGTGTTATGATTTAAACTATGATTATTTTAAGTATTCTGTGGGATTAGACTTAGTACCGATTGAGGCTTAAGATGGGGGCTTTACTCAAGGGATCCTTATATAAAGTCTTGGTCTCTAAACTATGTGCTACCATAGAATTATATATTTTCCTATAAGGGCTTACTAATGGATCCATCTAGGTCAAGTTATCCACAAAGTGGGGTCAAGTGTGGTTTACCTTGGCAAATAGATCACATCTTCTCCGGTGGGGTGTCATACATTGGGATTCCAAGTAGTAGCTCACTTGGTCTTACATGTTAGTTAAGGTCTCCTCCCACTTATGTATGTTATAATATGCAAGATGAGTGTTTATGTGCATGTTTTATTACAAGCATTGATCATACATGTCATATTGAGATTATATCCATTATTTATGCATCTTGATTATTATGGCTTATGTCTTTGCTACAGTGCACCCCGCAAACTTAGTACATTTCAAGTATTAATACATACTCTATACCTACATGATATCACTATATAGGGACCAGAGCTCCTATTGATCATCGTCCTCCACGTGGCTAGTTCAGTTTTTTTGAAGAAACCTTTTGGTGAGTCCTTAAATCCTAGGATAATATTTACTTATATGACGATCCAAGCCTAGGGCCTAGACATGACACAACACAAAGGGAACCCGAAGGGACTTCGTGTAAGCCTCGTAGCACATCATTATACATCCTTGGTCGCAGAAGCAATAAAATGGCATAAAAAAAAGTAGAAACGGGGATAACCAGGGCTAAGGGACACCTTTCACATCATAAACAATAAGGTCAAGAGAAAGACAGTAATCATAACATTACACATGACATGTCCAACAACACAATAGATGGATACGAGCGGGCGCCAAGAGAAGCAATCGGGCTCACCCTCATAGTCAACATTTACATAAAACAAAGGAAATTTAGAACATAGTAAGAGATCATAATCAAAGTCCTCGAAATGGAGGACTCACCAATAAGCTTGAGTGAATTCGTACTAGAATAGATGGAGATGCTCAAGCGGGGCACCGGTTCCTACATAGTAATATCATATAGGCATAAAGTATATGTTAGTACATTGGAATATACTAAGTATGTAGAATGTAATGGAACAAGAGATAGGAAATATAATCAAAATGCATAATCATAGCAAGAGATAGTATCTTAGCAATATGGCATGCATGAACAATGCTTGATGTAAAACATGCTTGAAAACAATCATACTTGTATAACTTGCTTAACATAATAAGGAGCCATACTTAGATCATCCAAATACCTTATACTAGAGAGTGAGGAATATAGCATGAGTCATAACCCCTACTAGTAGGTAATAGTAGTATGTGAAGTAATGAATAGCATACGAGGGTAGAAGGTAGCATAAGTCATAACCCTTACATATGTGTATGAGATAATGCATAGCCTTACATTGCATATGAAGGTAAGGCATACCACATAGTTCATAACCCCTTTATATGAGTACATCACATAACCTCAAATCATACATAAGAGTAAGGAGTACAACATACTTTGTAACCCCTACATGTAGAAATAAGTAAGTGAATAGCACATCAGGGTAGAAGGTAGCATAAGTCATAACCCCTACATGTGTGTACCTTGCATAACCTTAAAACATACACAAGGGTAAGGAGCACAACATACTTCGAACCCTTTCATGTAAGTATGAATAAGTGAGTAGCATTGATTCTACATGAGAGAAAGGTGTAGAATGTAGTTTATAACCCCTACATGTAGAAACTGGCCTTGTACTAGAGGATAGAGCATATAACATAGTTCATAACCCCTTCTAGTAGGCTTCACAATTACAAGAGCATAAACCTTAACATAAGGACTGCATAATTCATCAATCATTCCTAAGAACCCAACGAATATGAGAGCCCAATACTTTAACTTAAGGGTGAGAAGTTTAAAAGAAGAGGAGTGGAGAGTCCAAGAGGGCTCGGTTTAAGGATGACCAGTTCCAACAAGATATCGAGTTTCAAGGTCAAAGGTCTTCTAGTGCTCCAAACAAGAGGCTTGATATGGAAGGATTGGATAGACCAAGGTTCCAAGGAGGCTATGGTGGAAGGAGTTTCCCAAAATGCCCAAAATGTGAAAGGAATCATCATGGAAAATTACTTAAAGAATTCAAGGGTGTTTTACGGGTGTGGGAAAGAAGGTCACAAGCTTATTGATTGCCCTTATGTCCGGAACAATGGCAAGGAGGGTCGTCCTCAAGGACAAGGTGGTCATGTGAATCAAGAGGCCCAAGGTGGGTATATTGATCAAGGAGGTGCTCCAAGATGTAATCGTTTCTATGCTCTTCAAAGGAGGCAAGGAGTGGATGAGGCACCCAACATGGCTACCAATATGTTGAAGTTTCTTTTTGTTGCTAGTGGGCTTCATATGTGTTTCGGATGGTTATGTGGACTTTTTGTGTCTATCTCAATAATGAGTCTATTATTGCTAGAAAGGTCTATGGAAATTGTTCCGTGGTTATGTTGCATTTAGGTCTTGACTTATGGTTTTGTTGGATTAGATGTGGTAGATTTTGATGATTATACGTAGGATGGATTGATTGCATGTATATTGTGTCTCCATTGATGGTAGGGCCCATAAAGTTAGATTCCAATTCCCTAATAACCCGTCAATAAGTAGAGGCTTGTAAGGGGTTATGACGGGGTAAGTTCGTTTCTTGTCTTAAGGTGCAATTGATCTCTAAGGGATTGCATTTACCATCTTATAAGAGTTAGGGCTATTGAACCTAAGTTATTTCTATTGAGTTGTTTTTGGTGACCAATGAGTCCTTGATGTCCTTTTTGATATCTTGAATTTAGGGTGGTGTATTTTGGTTTGACTTATGCACCAGTCATGTCTTTAGGTCTCATGAATAGGGTCTTTAATCCCCACTTTGTTAGGTTTGTGGTGGTTCTTCGTGGATGATGTGTTGATTGCTTCCAGAAGTGAGGAAGAACTTGTGAATCATTTGAGGGTGATGTTGTGAATTTGGAGGTAAGGTTGCTTGTTAATTATGGTAAGTGGATACCTTTGGGTGGCAAGAAGGTGGTTGGAGGAGTTCACCGGTTGACTAGGTTGGATGAGGTTGAGAATGGTGGTGTTGTGGCTTTGATGGTTCTGAATCTTCCATGGTTGAAGGGGTCTAGTTAAGTAAGGCTTTGATTTCCATCTTGATAGAGCTGGAGGTCTTGGTGAGGGATGATTGAGGGGAGGTCTTCTCCCAAGGGGGAGATGGTGACTTAGTAGCTTGTGTCTTTTTTCAAAGTTGATTGACAAGGATGTGGTGATCGTTAAGGCTCTTTAGGGGTTCGTCTAGTCGAAAGTGTCTCTTGGGGAGCGGGCATGGAGAAATAATATTTGCATCTCTTTCATTCTATTCAAGCTTATGATGACATATCACATCCTTTCATGATTTCGAGCATTATGTTTCAGCCCCTATGTCATTTGCATGCATCTTTGTTTATGTTAACAAGTTCATGACGATTTTTGACACTTATGTTGATATTTTGAAAATGGTGTTTCAAATATATTGTTTCATTCTTGTTAGGGCTGATTTATTCGAGATTACTCTTCTATATACATATCTTTGGCATTCGGGGACAAATGTTCCCAAGGGACAGATATTGTAATAACTGCAAAAAGTGCCCAAAAATGTGCCTTGGAAGTGCCCAAAATCGTAATTTCTATATATCTCAAAATCCATGTGTGATATAAAAAATTTGACTTTATATTCTTGTTCAGGGGGTCAAATTAATTAGGAAAAGGTTCTAACCCTAATTCTAGAGTGAACGATTCACAATTTCAAATTTCAAAGTGTCAATTTTCCAGAGGGGTTTGCGTGTTGCTGGCATGACGCACTAGTGCACCTTTTTGTGCTAGTTTTCCAAGGTCGGTCCAAGACTTTTGAGTCTTGGGCCTAAGTGTTCCCAAGCATGGAAAATACCTATACTTAGCCATTTTTCACCGTCATATCACTCTAAGCATTCCCTAATACTTATTCAAACACTTGGCCAAATATTTTACTCCTAAATTCAAGTCTCAAACACATCCAGATCGCAAGGTTCTCATTCAAGCTTCAAATCTCCATCTCCAATCTTCATCAAGTTATTCTCTAAAACTAAGGTATATGGGTTTATTTCATGGCTTTTTTTCACCCATGATGCCCAAGCTTCTTTTTCTTAAAAATTGTATGGTTTAAGTTGATTTACTCATGAGTCTTATTTATTATGAAATTTACTGCACACTATGTTGGGGTTTCATGAAATTATGGTTGTTTTAGCATGTTTTAAGCAATGAACCTAAGATCTATTGTGAGATTTGATGAAGGGATTTGATGTATATTGCTTGAGGCTATTACCAAGTATCTATTGATGGTTTTACATTGAATTTTATAGCATGATTTCACTTGAATTACATGGTTTAACACTAGCACTACACACTCACCAAGTGTTTGACGAAATGTCTGGATTAGGGTTCTTGAGTTATTGATAGTCTATTGCATGGTTTATGAGTAAGTGGCTTATGGTGATGAAAGTAATGTATATATATGTGTTAAAATCATGTAAAGCACCTATGGTATTGCAAGTGAAGTATTGGGCTCTCATGTTCATTGGGTTCTTGGGAATGATTGATGAATTATGGAGTCCTTATGTTAAGGTTTATGCTCTTGTAATTGTAAAGCCTCTTGTTTGGAGCACTAGAAGACCTTTGGCCTTGAAACTCGATATCTTGTTGGAACTGGTCATCCTCAAACCGAGCCCTCTTGGACTCTCCACTCCTCTTCTTTTAAACTTCTCACCCTCAAGTTGTTTGGCATAAATCATGAAGTGGCATTCTTCACTCACGAAATCATAGACACTCATCACGAACTTGTTCATTCTAGCCCTTGGTCGGCAACCAAGTAAGGAGCATACTTAGAGAGTTGGTTGAACTTGAGAGCATAATTTCTCACACTCATTGATCTTTGCTTCAAATTCATAAACTCCACCATCTTGGCCTCCCTAAGCTCAAGAGGGAAGAATTGATTATAAAAATCCACCTTAAACTCCTCCCATAGAACCACATTATTGCTTCCCTTCTCCTTGTTTCATCGAGTAAACCATGTTTGTGCTTCCCTCTTGAGTTGGTAATCCACCAACTCCACCTTGTCCTCCGATCTAACACCCATAATAGCCAACACCTTATAAATTTCATCATTAAACTATTGTGGATCCTTATCCACAACCCATAGAACTCCAGTGGGTTCATTTTCATGAAGTCTCACCCCCTTAGATATCAGTGTAGAAACATGAGAGGCTTGGGCCCCTTGATGAACTTGATGGGCCATAGCTTGAACTAGTAAGCTAAAAGCATTCCCAAGCTCACTATGAGTCAGTTGTCCATCGAGAGCGCAGGCTTTTCTTCCTCTTGTATTTTGCATGATCAACTAGAATGTCAAAAAACAATTGTTAGGGGGTGAAAGGACTTACTTCAACTTTATAGCTTAGAACATGAAGAAAGGAAACATCTCATAGACTCCTACTCATAGTTGTGGTGCACAACACAACTATAATAAGATTCTAATCAATTGCATGATCAACTAGCATGTCAAAAAATAATTGTTAGGGGGTGAAAGGACTTACTTCAACTCTATAGCTTAGAACATGAAGAAAGGAAACATCTCCTAAAATGTCTCATAGACTCCTACTCATAGTTGTGGTGCACAACACAACTATAAATAAGATTCTAATCAATGCGGTGTGTTGGACTCCGAGGATCTAACAACCTAGTGCTTTGATACCAAGTTGTCTAACCCAAACCTAGGGCCTAGACGTAACATGGCATAAGGGGAACCCGAAGGAACCCTAAGCAAGCCTCTTAGCACATCATTACACATCCTTAATCGCGAAAGCAATAAAATAACATCAAAGAATAGAAATAGGGATAACCAGGGCTAGGGGACATCTTTCACATCATAAACAATAAAAGTCAAGAGAGAGTCAATAATCATAACATTACACATGACATGTCCAACAACACCTCCAATACATGTATAAGAGCGGGGGCTCACCCTCATAGTCAACACTTACATAAAAGAAAGATAGTTTAGAACACAGTAAGAGATCATAAGCAATATCCCAGAATGGAGGACTCACCAACAAGGTTGAGTGAATTCGCATTAGCCACATGGATGGAGATGCTCAAGCGGGGCACGGGTTCCTATATGGTAATATCATGTAGGCATAGAGTATGCGTTAGTACGTTGGAATGTACTAAGTATGTAGGATGCAATGCAAGAAGAGTTAGACAATATAATCAAAATAGATAATCATAGCAAGAGATAGTATCTTAGCAATATGGCATGCATGAACAATGCTTGATGTAAACATGCTTAAAAATAACCATACTTGCATAACTTGCTTAGCATAATAAGGATACATACTTAGATTATCCAAACACCTTGTACTAGAGGGTGAGGAATATAGCATGAGTCATAACTCCTACTAGTAGGTTATGGTAGTACATGAAATAATGAATAGCACATGAGGGTAGAAGGTAGCATAAGTCATAACTCCTACATGTGTATATGAGATAATACATAGCCTTACATTGCATATGAGGGTGAGGCATATCACATAGTTCATAACCCCTTTATAGGAGCACATTGCATAACCTCAACTCATACACGAAGGTAAGGAGTACAACATAGTTCATAACCTCTATATGTAGAAATGAGTAAGTGAATAGAACATGGGGGTAGAAGGTAGCATAACCCCTACATGTGTGCACCTTGCATAACCTCAAACCATACACGAGGTTAAGGAGCACAACGTAGTTCGAACCCCTTCATGTAGGTATGAATAAGTGAGTAGCATTGATTCTACATGATAGTAAGGTGTAGAACGTAGTTCATAACCCCTACATGTAGAAATAGGCCTTGTACTAGAGGATAGAGCATATAACATAGTTCATAACCCTTTCTAATAGGCTTCACAATTACAAGAGCATAAACCTTAACATAAGGACTCCATAATTCATCAATCATTCCCAAGAACACAATAAACATGAGAGCCCAATACTTCACTTGCAATATCATAGGTGTTTTACATGATTTTAACACACATATATACATTTTTTTCATCACCATAAGCCACTTACTCATAAATCATGCAATAGACTATCAATAACTCAAGAACCCTAATCCAGACATTTTATCAAACATTTGGCGGGTGTGTAGTGCTAGTGTAAAATCATGCAATTCAAGAGTGAAATCATGCTATAAAATTCAATGTAAAACCATCAATAGATACTTGGTAATAGCCTCAAGCAATATACATCAAAGCCCTTCGTCAATTCTCTCGATAGATCTTAGATTCATAGCTTAAAACATGCTAAAACAACCATAATTTCATGAAACCCCAACATAGTGTGCAGTAAATTTCGTAATAAATAAGACTCATGAGTAAATCAACTTTAAACCATGCAATTTTTAAGAAAAGGAAGTTTGGGCATCATGGGTGAAAGAAAGCCGTGAAATAAACCCATATACCTTAGTTTTAGAGAATAACTTGATGAAGATTGGAGATGGAGATTTGAAGCTTGAATGAGAACCTTGAGATCTGGATGAGTTTGAGACTTGAATTTAGGAGTGAAATATTTGGCCAAGTGTTTGAATAAGTATTGGGGAATGTTTAGGATGATATGAGGGTGAAAAATAGCTAGGCATAGGTATTTTCACGTTTGAGAATACTTAGGGCCAAGACTAAAAAGTTTTGGACCAAACTTGGAAAGCTGGCACAGCGCGTCGCGCCAGCAATGCGCAAACCCCTCTGGAAATTGACACTTTGAAATTTGAAATTGTGAATCATTCGCTCTAAAAACAGGGTTAGACCCTTTTCCCACTCAATTTAACCCCCTGAACAAGAATATAAAGTCGAATTTTTGATATCACGTTTGGATTTGTGATATCATGCACGAATTTTGAGACCTATGGATATTACGATTCCGAGCACTTCTGGAGTACATTTTCAGGCACTTTTTGCGGTCGTTACAACTTTTCATTCATGCCTGTTAAGACTTGTTTATTATGTTTGAATACTTTTCATTTGAGGGTGAGCCCGGAAGTGTTTTGAGCCCCACTCCATTTTATGTATAGGTGTCGTTGGATATTATGGTTATTTATGTTTGAGCTTGACTCTTCTTATGATTATGTTGGTATAAAAGATTTTCCTTAGTCCCGCTTTCCTGTTTTATTATTGTCATATTGAATCTTGTTTACATTTATTCTGCAACCAAGGATGTGTATATATAATTTGTTTGGGGTGTCATATCTAGGCCCTAGGCTTGGGTCATGACAATGCCTAATACCTTCCCTTCAAGGTAACTAGAATCCTTAACCGATCTACGATGAATTAGACCCTTAGAGTTAGTTTTAGGTTAGAATGGTGTCCTAATGCACCTCAAATCATTAGGTGGCGACTCTTCAACTTCGGTCAATTTCAAAATTGCCAAAAGAGTCGTTGTCACTATGTCGTCCAGACTCCGGTCTTTTCGTGAGAAAAATGGGGCGTGACACCCATCTCCTTACCCATAAAAACATCTTAGACCGTGAATCATATGGGACTTAAACCCAATATTTTATCGATATTTGTCTCGAGATGTAATACCTTTCACTTTTACGTTAACTGTTTCATTGTTTGAAGAATTAAATAATTAGTATATGAATTAAACTATATCTGATTTTAATGAAACTGGTTGAAATTTTCAATATTGGTAGCAACGCAGGAAAGAGGTTTTCCATACCTGCCAACCGTCTCGCTTCAGCCTGAAGGATTCTTCACTTTTTTCTCTTTGACAATTGTTCCAACCCTCTTAATATCGAGGATCAAGTTGAACATCATGCTTGAAGCCTCCAATGCTTATTAATAATCGCCAGGTAATTTTTGCACGTCGTTCTCCCCTTTTCAATCAAATAATTGAATCCGAGCATATCACTAAATTAAATACCCTTTTCAATTAAATAATTTAATCAAAGCATTACTAAATATTTTCTTTCCAACAGTACGATATCAAGTAAGCCGACCAAAAAAGAAAAAACACTATTCGTGCGCATAACAATATAACATATACTTACCTTAATTATTGTAAAAAGAAAAAAAAAACACAGGTATATATAAATAGCATAATCCTTGGAGTTAGTAAATTGTAAGGATAATCATTAGTATTTGTGTAAAAGCAACAACAATAGCCATATAGCTCAAGTTGTAGTATTAACATACAAATTACTTTAATGTCAGGATGAATTGCTCCTAATTATCAATGGCCATATTCACACAAGATTTCGCATACAAAGAATAGTTTAAATAGTCTAGATGCACATAGGAAATAATAAGAGTAGTTGTCCATCTAGTCGGTTAAAAGTCGAAGAAGAAGAAAGTAGAGAGGAAAGGGAAGATGTCTTATTCTTCTTGAAGAATATTTAGATCTATATTACAATGAAAGAAACTCTTATGTTTATAGGAAAAAATTGAGTTGATTTTCAAGTAGGATTTCTAACTCTTAAAGAAATCTACATAATAGACATTCACTATAAATCAAACATATTTGTAACAATAAATGAATTATATGTTTTATCTTAATATCTATATCAATTACTTTCTCTAAACTACTTTGTCATTCTAATTAAAATAGGTTGTCATTTTAAAAAATAAAGATATGATTAAATTGTTTTTCTCATTTTGACAGCAGTGATAATTATTTTTGAAAGTGATAAATATTAACTAATTAGCACTGGAAATCCAAGTGTCTAGCATATATACACAATCCAATATTGGTATTGCTTAAATTAACTCTTGTTTTATTTATTGAAGATAAATTAAAGAGAACATACTTAGTGAATAAAATTTAACATTAAAAATAATTAAAGATAATAAATAAGGTATAATAGTCAAAATACATAATATCTTAATTAAGGCGTGTGTAACAAAAATGTAACAAATAAAATGATCTAAGGGAGTAGTGTATAATTCTAATGGAGTAGGGAAATGAGTAGTTAACATTATTAAGAATGACTAAAGAATTACGTTTCTCGTAATATTATCACGATTTAAGCCTAAGGTCTAGACATGACACGGCAAATGGAAACTTGAAGAGACCCCAAACAAGGCTCTTAGCATATCATTTACACATTTTTGATCGCGGAAGCAATTAAACAACAACAAGAGAGAGATATAAGGATAAAGGGACTAAGAGAAGTCTTTTATAGCATAAATCATAAAGAGTCAAATCTCAAAACATAATTACATCACTTGTCCAACAACACCTTTAAATATAGATTTGAGCAGGGTCCAAGACACTTTACGATCTCACCCTCATAGTATAAGGATTTCAACATTAAGAAATGACAAAGGCAAGAGTAGCACAGCTATTTCCCCAAACGTTGAGGACTCACCAATAGCTTATCTTCAAAGATGACTAACTAGCCACGGGGAGGATAATCGTGAGGAGCTCCGATTCCTACATAGTAACATCATGTAGGCATAGAGTATGCGTTAATATGTTTGAATGTACTAAGTATATAAAATGCAATGATACAAGAGATAGTCAACATAGTCAAAATGCATAAACATACACAAATGGGTAGTAAATATGGCATGCATGATCAATGCTTTAAGTAAAACATGCTTGTATAGAGCATATTACATGTGTAGGAAGAGACCATTGTCATAGACCAAGAATCAAATACTTGGAATCAAAGGAAGGTAATTGAGGTATCTACCTCTCAATTGATAGTACGGGCCTAGCACCCCCAGCCAAGGTGGTCATGGTCAATGTATATACCCTCAATATGGTAGTACGGGCCTAGCACCTCCCGACAAGGTGGTCAAGATATATACCTCTCAACATGGTAGTACGGGCTTAGCACCCCCCAACAAGGTGTCAAGGTATATACCCCTCATTATGGTAGTACGGGTCAAGCACCTCCCGACAAGGTGACTGAGGCGTAGCACGCTCTTAACAAGGTGTGGTCAACTTGCAACTCTATAGATACTTTTCAAGAAATCAACATATATATACATCCCTTTCATCATCATAATGCCACTTAACTCATAAGTCATGCTATAGACCCTCAATAACTCAAGAGCTCTTAATCGGATATTTTATCAAATACTTAGCAGGGTGTAATGATAGTTCAAAATCATGCAAGTCAAGAGTAAAATCATGTGAGAAAATTTAAAGTAAATCAACCTACCGACACTTGATAATACCATCATGCAAGATACATTAAAACCCCTCATCAAATCTTATCATAGATCATAGATCCATAGTTCAAACACATGCTTAAGCAATCAACATTTTATAAAACCCCAACATAGTTTATAATCAAATTCATCAGAAAAAGTATCCATAGATAAATCAACTTAAAAATATGTAATTTGCATAAAAAGGTAAATTGGGCACCATGGACAAAATGACCCAATGATTGAAACCTACATAAAATGACACAAAAAGAATAACACAATAAATAAATATTTAATAATAAATAAAAATATATATTACATTGGACAAGTAAATACCCATGAATCGTTCAACTAAAAAATAAAAGTAAATACCCATGAAGGGGCTAGTAGTATGACAATATTATGCTGAATGATGCATTTCTATGGTCTGAAATGATGAATGTTGCAATTAGTATTTGTTTATGAGTGTGTTCTTGAGATTGCAGTTGGACTCCTCATTTTATTAATGCCACTGTCTCCTCCCTTTTGGGTTTCCCTTTTCAATTGTTTACAAGTATTAAGGGTTAAAATTATTTTTGAATTATTCAAAATGAAGCAAAAATACTACTTCATTATTTAAATGACATTTATATGTGAGCTTTCTTAAAATATGAAATATATTATTCTGAAAATAGGTAAGATAATTTGATGGTGTAATAATTATTAAGAATGCAAATGAATAATACTTAAAAAGTGTTTTTGTAATTGACGATAGAATCCAAAGTTGTACAGGATGCGTGTAGTGAGCGTGAATTGTGGTGATAGGCTGGCGTCGAGTTGTTTTGATTATGATTGGAATAGTAGGGAACAAGTGTTTGTTTTGGCGGAAAAGATTCCTGTAATTCCGACCACTAGTACCATTTGGCAGGCATGTTAAGGGCCTGCCTGGTTGTCCCTTTTTTTTTTTTACAGCCTAGGGTGTGTTTTGTAGGAACAAAAATGTGTTTTTGAAAAATATATTTCATTGTTTGATTATTGAATGAAAATATTATTTTTTATATAAAAAATATTTTTTATTATTTTTTAAAAAATAGAAAATATTTTAAAAAAATAATTTTTAACATGAAAATTAATTTAATAATCAATTTGGGATTGAATCCGTATCTCTGATACGAAACTTAACTCGATTTTCAACTCAATATTCGATATTTAAATTTAAAAATAATTTTGACTTTTCAATCAAGATCCCAACACATTTGATTCGAGGATTAACTTTTAAATAATTTATTTTTTAAAAAAAATAATGTTTACATTTTTCTGAGGGAGGTAAAAAAAGTTTTTTTCAAAATTTGAAGTACTTTTAAACTTTTTTTTTTTGCATGTGGGGATGAGGGGGCTGCTAGCAAGGTAGGGGTAGGCGTGGGGTAAAAATCTTTTTTTAAAAAACAAATTGAAATATTTTCAAAAATAAATTTTAAAATATTTTTATGGGTGGGAGGTAGGGAGTAGGTGGCTGGTAGGAGGTCGGGGAAGGGTGGGAAAATAAAATTTTGAATTTTGAATTATTTTTAACTTTTTGGGTGATAGATGAGTCAAGATAGGAATATTAAAAAAATAAAATTTTTAAAATATGAAATACTTTTAAAAATGAATCTTATTTTTTTTTAAAAAAAAATAAATTTTAATTTTTTTATGAAGGGGAAGGGGGGGGGGGTTATGATAGGGGGGAAGTAAAAAATATTATAATTTCAGTTTGGAGGAGAGTTTTTTTAAAAAAATATTATTTTTAATAAAAAAAGTCTTTATTTTTTAAAATTTGAAAAAAGTAAATTAATTTAAATAATATATTTAAAACATTTAAATCAACTAGATATGAAAAAATTAAAAAATATTTTTCTTTCTACCAAACACACCCTTAATTAAACCACAGTTTGTGCATTTTTATTTGCTTTATCAAAGGGAATCCTATGCCAATTCTTTTGCCATTCCCCATGTTTGACACATTCCAGGTTCTCAATTTTCTCTTCCCTCAAATATTTTAGAAAACTTATCTCATGGCAATTACCATTACCTCCAGAATTATTAGAAAACTTTTAATCATTGAAAATAATTAGTTTATTCAAAGTTGAATAACAATATTAAAAATTTTCACATATTTATATTTATCTAATAAAATTCTTAATTACTTTATATTTTCTTGTGGAATAGTTTGTGAATAATTAAAAAGAATAATAGTAAAAAATTAATATTTAATTTATATTCTTAAATATTTTTCTTAAGTGATATATTAAATTCCAATAATTTACTTAATATGGATTAGAGAGAGTACTAAAATACGAAACTATCTTGATTACTCTCTATTTCCATTTGTTTGTTTGATTAATTTTAATTTGATTTAGAGTTTGAGAAAAAAAATGACTTTTGAATTTTATGTCATAAATTAAAATACGTAAAATATATCAAAATGTCTCTATTTTACAGTATTAAACTTACTATATAAAAGGTTGCAAGTAAAAACTAAATAAAAAAGTTTTTTTTTCAAAACTAAGTACTGTTATACCGAAAAATGGCTTTTTGAAAAGAAAATAATTTAAAAATCGAAAATCGATCTAAACTCAATTAATTTGAGAAAAACCAATTCTCGAGATTCGAAAGGAAAACAGAGTCGCCACCTAATTTTACGGATAATTAGGGAACCAATAAATATTTTAAAAGATCTAACAGAAAAATCCTTTTAAATCCAAAGAACGAGTTCGGGTTCACATTTCCACTTCGAGAAGGTTTTAC
>JAOTQJ010152568.1:6437-62872 GCA_025642045.1 Solanum sejunctum
AAAATGTGGTGTTGATACCTCAATTGCCTTGGAGGTGGGTGGTGTACGTTAGTTACCAATTAGCCAAAGGATGGTCTCTTTCTACTTACATTTTATGATTTATATAATCATGATTTTACTTCAAGCATCATTCATGCATGTCATATCATTACTATGCTATCCATTGTCTATATTTATGAATTTCGATTATGTTGCTTATCTATTATTGCATTCCATACTACATACTTAGTACATTCAAACATACTAAAACATACTCTATGCCTACATGATGTTACCATGTAGGAACCAGTGATCCATTTGGTCATCATTGTCCTCTACGTGGCTAGTGGCATCCATTTAAACTAGTTGGTGAGTCATCATATACGAGGGCAATATCTATGTTCTTATGCTATCTAATAAAGACTGTCTTTCTTTTTTAGTATACTTTGACTATAAGGGTGAGCCCGGTTGCTTGTCTTGACCCCTGCTAAGTTCTATGTTAGAGGCGTTATTGGACAAGATGTGTATTATGCTTGAGCTTTGACTCACTTATGTTACTCAAGCTATTTAAATATGAGTCTCTCTAACATAGTCCCTATTTTCCCTTGTTTATGTTTCTTATGATGAACTATCTTGCTTTCTCGACCAACGATATGTGATGATATGCTATGAGGCTTGTTTGGACTTCCTTCAGTCTCTCGTTTTGCCAGTCACATCTAGGCCCTAGGCTTGGGTCGTCAAAAAATCTCATGCTTTTAGTTTAGGCTTACATACCTGGGATTAAGCTATCAATAATCAAACTCTTAAGAATCCTTCTGAACTCTTCAATCTTACGTTATTCTTTCTTCTCTCTAAAGCCCTAACTTTTCAATGAATTACAAAAGACTTAGAATGAGATTTAGATACTGTTTATATATCAAAATGACCTAATTTGATCATGTTTTATGTTCAGGAGTGATTGGGGATTGATTGGAATGCCCCGCAAATTAAAATGAAATATTTCAACTTGAAATTACCCAGTCTGCGGCGTGGACATATACATTTTTTTCAAAAAATTTTTGAATGAGTTTTTCCATTCTCATCACTTTTTATTACAAATATAAGTGTTGATCCATGTCCCAAGTGCGTCATGCATCAACACTGGAAATTGATTTGGATCAAAAAATTATTTTTCGATCCGATGGCTATAAAATCTGAACAAGACCATTTTCCTACTCAATGTTCCATGCTGATTACATATCCGATATTAGATTCACAAATGGAGCATGGAAAGACGCATTACACACACATCTTTATTCAAGGGGTATTTTGGTAATTTTACTAGATGTTACATTATCTCTCCCTTGGGATCCTTCGTCCTCGAATGATGAGTAAAGACGGATATCAAAGAACAAATCAACTCAAAACTCATCTCAACATTCCCATCCAGCAAACTCTCGACTCTCCCTCAATCATCAATCAACTCTATTCAGACTCAAGAATTAACAACCAACTCAAGTAAAGACAATCAATTTAGTTAAGGGTGAGGAAATTATCTTTAACATTTAATCATTTGGCATGAATAGGTATGGATATTTTACTTTCATCTCTTCCTCACCTTGCTATATGGCTTCATCAAAGAATGAATTCCTCCATAGGACTTTGACTGAGGCTATCTTTTGGTTCTCAATTTGCGAATCTGACGATCAAGAATTTGGAGAGAAATTTCTCCCTAGGTTAAGATATCCTCCACTTTGATGCTCTTCACAAGTATCACCAAGTTAGGATCTCCCAAATATTTTTTCAACATCAATACGTGAAACACTAGATGAATTCTGTCTAACTCGAAAGATAACTCTAATTCATAAGCAACCTTCCCAATCCTCTTCACAATCTAATATGGTCCGATATAGCATGGACTCAACTTATCGTTTTTCCCAAATCTTATGATACCTTTCATATGTGACACTTTCAAATATAGCCAATCATTTACCTCAAACTCCAAATCTCTCCTTCCCACATCGGTGTAGGATTTTTGGAGACTCTATGTAGTCTTCAACCTCTCTTTAATTACCTTAACCTTCTCCATTGATTGGTAGACAAGATTAGGCCCGATCAACTCCACTTCTCTAACCTCCAACCACCTAATTAGTGATCTATATCTCCTCCCATATAAGGCTTCATAGGGAGCCATTTGAGTGCTTGCATGATAACTATAATTATATGTAAATTCAATCAATGGTAGGTGAGCATCCCAATTTCCCTTGAAATCAAGGATACAGGCTCTCAACATATCCTTTAACATTTGAATTGTATGTTCTACCTAATAATCTATTTGTTGATGAAAGGTTGTGCTCAAATTTACTTTGGTATCCAATCCATTATGTAATGATCTCTAAAATTGGGAGGTGAATTGAGCTCCTCTATCTGAGATAATGGGCAAGGGAACCCCGTGCAACCTCATAATCTCTTGGATGTACAACTTTGCATACTCTTCCACAGCATTAGTTGTCTTAACTGCTAAAAAATGAGTTAATTTGGTTATTCTATCAACAATCACCGATATCAAATCATGTTGCCTTCGAGACCTCAGTAGGCCGGTAATGAAGTCCATATTGATCATCTCACATTTCCATTCTGGAATCTCAAAGTTCTGAGCTAATCCTTATGGCCTTTGATGCTCAACTTTCAGTTGTTGACAATTCAGTCACTTTGAAACAAATTCATCAATATTCCTCTTCAATCCACTCCACTAATAGACTTCCCTCAAGTCGTGGTACATCTTGCTAGAGCTAGGATGAATAGAATATCTAGTGGTAAGAGCTTCAACCATTATTCTATCTCGAATACCATCAACATCTGGAATGCATAATCTACTCTGGTATCTCAACACCCCATCTCCCCCTTTGGAGAAGATCATCACTTTCTATTTATGGATAACCTCCTACAATTGGAGCATAATAGGATCTCGATCTTGCTTCTCTATTACCTCTATCACCAAAGATGAGGCAGACCCATTCTGAACACTAACTCCTCCTTCCTCATTCTCATCAAGCTGAATTCCTAATCAACCCAATCGATGCACTTCTTTAGCTATTTACTTCTTTCCTTCCTTAATATAGGCTATGTCAGTAACAATGTTTGGTTTACTAGGATGGTAGAGAATGCTCATGTCATAATCCTTGAGCAACTCCAACCATCTTACGAACTAAAGATATACTACAAGCTCTTATGGTCAGTGAACACATCCACATGCACTCCATACAAGTAGTGACGCCAGATTTTAAGTGCAAACACCCCCGTTGCCAACTCAAGATCATGGGTCGGATAGTTCCTCTCATGGATCTTAAGTTGTCTGGAAGTAAAGGCTATTACCTTCCCTCTCTACATCAGCACACATCCCAATTCAACCCTCAAAGCTTCACAATAGATCACAAAGTCCTCTATTCCATTGGGCAAGGTTAGAACTAGTGCAGTAGTTAGTCTAGTCTTCAATTCTTGTAAACTCTTCTCACATTCGTCGGACCACTGAAACTTGACCTTTTTTTGAGTAAACTTAGTAAATGGTCTGGATAGGGAAGAAACTCCTTCAACATCTGTGTATTAGCCTGCCAACCACAAGAAACTTCCTATGTCAGTTGGAGAGGTTGGTCTGGGCTAGTTCTTAACCACTTCAATCTTCTGAGCATTCACTCGAATACCATCACCGAAGACAATATGGCCTAGGAAAGCCACTGACTTAAGCTAGAATTTACATTTCAAGAATTTTACATACAATTTATGGTACCTAAGTGTTTAGAGGACAATTCTAAGGTGTTTTGCATGCTCCTCTTCGTCTCTTGAATACACCAAAATGTCGTCGATTAACACAATCATAAACATATCAAGATATTGTCTGAACACTCTATTCATCAAATCCATGAAGGATGCAGGTACATTCGTCAAGCCAAAGGACATGACCAAGAACTCAAAATGGCCATATCTAGTCCTAAAGGTTGTCTTTGGAATGTTAGATTTCCTCACTTTCAACTAATGGTATGTCATACCTCGTAGTCCCGTTAGGCCTGACTAGCACCAGTTGCCAATAAGGCTCGGCGGAACCAACCTATATCTATGTTCTTTATATACATAATTTAAGGAATTTTCTATGTTTGGCATGCTTTTAAGAAGATAAATGGTATTAACAAGCTAAAAGGAGATGGATATAGTTAGGCCATTGGGACCACGGTGTATAAAGTATGAGATGTGACCACACATTAGTTTACACAGTCTACAAAGCCTCTAACAAGAGAAAGTATCTACATGTGTTCGGCATAGGACCTATCTGAATTAACTATATAATATAAACATATAAACTCTGAACACATTCAAAACTCTAAAACAACCTGGAGTTGAGAAATAACAGCTGAATATCCTTTACTCTTACTGGGGAGATCTTGCAGCATCTGTACCTGCAGCATGAAATGTAGGTCCCCAAAAGGGACTCAGTATGAGATAGTGTACTAAATATGTAAGGCAGCAAATACTGTATATGAAATAACAATTCAAATGAAACCATAAAATAGTGTAGAATAAGAGACCACTTTTAGTTATACTTTGGGATCGAGTACTTTATGTTATTTATATCACTTTACCTTTACTGTATAATCTGTGTACATCATGTACTGTAAATGACCATCTGATCAGTAGTGAACTGTATCGGGTTTATCCCTTGCTAGGTTCTTCCTTAACCCTTGGGGCTACCCCCCGTAATAAAATGTTTTCCTGGCTAGGTGATTCTTCAACCCCTCGAGATATCGGGATTGTCCCTTTGCTAGGTTCTTCCTAAACCCCCTCAGGCTACCACCCATAATAGGATCGTCCCTGGCTAGGTGTTACTTCCACCCCGTCGGGCTATCGCCTATCAAAAGTATATACTTTATCTTTCAATTACCTTTGAGATTATTCTTTTGCTGGTCATAATATTGGAGCTATAAGGATGTATGTAGCATGTGACATGTAAATAATTATACAATACACTATGACAATGAAGAGGGTATGTTACATGAACAATGAAATGCGTATGAAATGAAATAAATCATAATCTTTATTGGCAACAAGAACTCATGTGCTTGGTATCCACGTATGTATGTAGATTTGAATGTAACAAAATATATGGAAGCATATGGACATGTGAAGTATTGTAGGTATGGCTGATTGTCATGTGGGAGTAGATAAATGCCTTTGCTTACCGAAGGATCTATATTTCATGCCAAGTGATACGGAATCAAATAGCCTTACATACCTCATTGTATGACCTCGTTATTACGTTGGAGTGGCTGTGGTTTCCCTCAAATATTTATCTACAGTATATTAATTAGTAAGACTAGTATTAGCATCAACATAACACTTCTAGCAGTCCAATATCATAAAAATGATCACCCAGACAACAAGCTTTCAACTAACGACACAAAGACGATTCTTCAAACTTTTCACTTATAAACGTATTTTTTAACAACCATTCTTATGTATATGTTATGTATATCTTATTCTCAGACCCATAACAGTCCTAAAACATCCCACACAACCCAACACATATCAATTCTTAACAATATACAAACAAGCGGCATAACGTTACATCCTTTCACCATACTTCGACGTCAACAAATCCCAAGCTTGTTTTAGATTTACCAAAATTGTATCCAACATTTTTAAACATAAAACTAGTCCTAAATTAGTCCAAAAATAGTTCTAAAATAGGTGAAAGTCGTGGAACAATATATTACAATTTTCAGCTTCCAAGTTTCTTTTAAGAGTAAAATTACGATATTGTACAACAACTCATCTTTGTGGACTGTAAAAGTGGTGCAGCAGCTTAATTATATTACTAACAACCTATATGTTGTTATAACATAAGTCTTACTTCATATGTCATCCAACCAATTAAGAGAAAATCCTCTTGAACAACAAGAATCGTTCACAACAATAATTAGGACATAAGCTGTCCAGAATTTCCAACTTAACATAATAGCATATACTTCTTGTTTTATATGAAGAAACCATGCTAGCAATATTTATAACTTAAACCATGTTAAGAACATCAAAGTCTCTTCATAATAAAGCCCCAAAACCATATAGAGGTCACCAAAATAAAGGCAAGTGTGCACCAACTTTTTGGACACAAGCTGTCCAGAATTTCCAGCAAAGGTACTATCATATACTTCTTGTTTTTCATGAATAAATCATACTAAATACACACATATAATTACTTACCATCTCCTTGTATATTATGAATTTTCTTGAAAAGCCTTAGACAATTGAGTTTGCAGCTTAGTGAAGTGGATTAGAGAGAAGACAAATGACTTTAGGAAAGCTGAAACATTATTTCCTAGTGCAATGACTTAGTGCTGCAGTTAACCCATTTTTAAAGATTGTTTTTGGACAACTTTATCTTCCACTTTTGACCTAATAATGACACCCATTTATAGTCTATTATTACAGCATCTTATCCTCCCAAATTGGGCTCAATTGGGTCTAAAATATGATGGACCTTTGCTGTCAGTTTTCAGCTTTGTTCTTAGTTTGTTTTGGGTCCAAATGGCCAAGTTGTTTGTAGTATACTTATTGGACGTTTTTAAATTCTTATTGCACTGAAAATAAGGTCCATTTATGATGCTTAAACATAGGCCAAATCTACATCCTTAACATAACATTTATTCGTAATCAAACTTGAACAAATTCAGCATCGAGCCTCATCTCCATTTAGCTATCAATTTTAAGCTAAGAAAGTAGGTGACTAACCTACTAGATTATTAAGTCATACAATGACCTCAATTCTTTTACTTAGCTTAGGGCTGATATATCCTCAATTTAACACCAACACATATATTCCCTCGACCCTCTTAAGCATTTAGACTCACACATTGCCCATTAACACGAGATTCAAGCACTTTCAAGAATTGAAGCTAGTTTTACCAAACTATAACATGATTCATTTATATAGCATTAGCACATGTAAAATGTGGGGTGTTACATGGTAGCCAAATCTGAGGTCTATCTTTGAAAAATAGGAGGCACCTTGAAGTTGGTAAAATAAATCATCTATCCTTGGAAAAGGATATTTATTCTTTATTATGACCTTATAGTCAATACACATTCTGAGAGACCCATCTTTCATTTGCACGAATAGGACAAGGTCACCCCAAAGAGTAACACTAGGCCTTATGAAACCATTCTATAACAAATCTTTCAATTGTTCTTTCAATTCTTTTAACTCAGCAGGGGCCTTCCTATAAGGTAGAATTGAGATTGGTTGGGTGTCAGGTAGAACATCGATCCCAAAGACAAATCTCCTTATTAGGAGAGACTTTGGGCAAATCCTTGGGAAATACTTTTGGAAACTCATTCACAATCGAGACTGACTCAAGAGAGGGAGACTCAATGTCATCACATTTAACTCTCACAAGGTGGTAGATACCACCCTTAACAATCATCTTTTTGGCTCTAAGATATGAGATAAACTTTCCTTTAGGTGCTATAAAAGTACCCTTCTACTCTAGAACTATTTCATTTTGAAATTGGAACTTAACGGTTTAAGCTCTATAATTGATGGAGGCATAATAGGTGTGGAGACAATCAATGCCAAAGATCAAATCAAAATCAGTCATATCTAACTCAATCAGATAAGTGATAGTATTCCTATGATAGATGGACACTACATAAGCTCTATAGACCCAAATTGACTAACCCATGGGAGTAGAAATATCAAAGGGTTCAAGATGACTCTCAGGGATTCAATCAAATTTACTAGCCACATAAGGAGTTACAAAAGATAATATGGCACTAGGATCCATCAACAATAACAATCAATAGAAAAGACTCAAATCATACCCATCACAATATCTAAGGAGTTCTTGACATTATGTCGACTACCCATGGCATATAAATAGTTTGTGGCCCCGCTTGCACCTGACGTAGTACCTCTCTAATTTCCTTTACTAGGTGGGTCTTGTGGAGAAGATTGAACTCGGTCAGCCTATTTTGGAAAGTCTATATGATAATGACCTGCTTGGCCCCAATTGTAGCATACATCATTCCCCTCATGGCATCTCACCGAGAGCAATTTACCCTACTTGCCATGTGCTGGCTTACCCAATGAACCTTGAGCCACACTGTCTTGTGACTGAGGCCCTTGAGCTCTAACATTTTGAGCTTTTTGGTTATTTCTGACTCTAGGTGCAGGTGCACTAGCAGATGATAGTACGAGAAAGCAGTTTCCATCCCCCTTCTTTTCAACCTCATGGCTGGATGCTTTTGCTTTCTTATTTTTGAACTCCTCTTTATCACGCTACCTCTCCTCATTAGCTTGTTGCATTAAGGTCATCAATCTCCCAATATCCATGTGACTCACGAGCATTACTCCCTTCCCACCTCTCTTTGGCCCTCTTTCAACCTATCCACACACATTTCTATCTTCCCTCTCATATCAGCAACCATGTTTGGAGCATAGCAAGATAGTTGAGTAAAGTTTATCTTATACTCTTGCACAGTTATTGGGACCTGATTCAAGTTCAAGAACTCTCTTACCTTTGCCTCTCTTCACTCCCTTGGGAAGAAGCTCCCCAAGAAAGCTTTCTCAAACATAACCCAAGTCAACATGGGGGCATCCTTTCCTCTACCCTTCTTCCATTGTTCATACCAAAGTCTAGCAACACCCTTAAGTTGTTAACTAGCTAGTTCCACTCTGTCAACATCAGCCACATGCATTACTTAGAACACTTTCTTCAGCTCCTCCTCATAGTTCTTAAGATCCTTAGTAGATACAGGCCCTGTGAACTCAGATGCATTCATCCTCATGAATTCCTAGACTCTAGAAGTGTCATGGGCATCTTGTCGGCCCACTCCTTGTCTCGCAGTAGGTACTATGACAACCTGGGATAGAGTTTGAATGAATCTCAACATTGGAGACCTCATCTTGCGAGGGCTGCGCAACATGTATAGCTTATTCCATAGGATCCTCATGTCCTTGAGGCTCAGGTGGGTTAATATGCTATTTGGCGAGGCGTCTTCTATCTCTAATGGCTTTTTTGAGAGGCATGATCACAATTCTATAATGCGCGAAGCATGAATTAGAAGGAAACTTTCATAGAGCATAACTCTATATTCCGATTCAAAACATGAATGAAAGGAAACAATTCCAAATGTTCTGTAACCTCATGCTTATTAAGTGTGGTCGACAACATACCCATAAACAAGACTCTACTAGACACAACTTCATAGATTCCGTAGGACACTTGAACTCGTTCTCTAATACCAAGTTTGTTATGTCTCGGGAGGGGATCCAAGGCATGGCCGACACCCAGAGACAATTGCTAGTACCCAAGCAAACCACTTGGCCTTATAACATTCATTCACTCATACATTTTTCTAATCAATGGAAGACATAAAGAATATAAATAGACACATCTATCTAATCTCAATTAATAATAACAATAATAATTGAAAGACTAGTAGAAAGAACTAGCTCACAATATTAACAATCAACATGCGACTCTAGTCTATGAAGCCTCTATCACTATCAAGTGGTGCTAATGATAGACCCATGACTACCTAAATAAAAAATTAATCTAATAATGTCTAACTGTAAATCAAGATGAAAATATCATATGGATCATTTGAAGTAGGGGAGGCTCACCAAAACCAGTTGAATGTCCAAGATCCTCAATAATGAGCCTGTTGATGATATAATCCTTGTATCTGCATCATAAAATAATACAGCGTCGAGTGGCACTAGTACATAGAATATATGACATGTAAAGTAGCTGAATGAAATCGAAATAGGTATAATAATATGAAATAACAATCAACTCAATATAGAAATCAATCAACATCTCAAATGTCTATTTAAATTAAGAATAAAAAGTAGACAAGTTATCCATCAACCCATCATCATCAAATCATCATCAATATACCCAGTGCCTCAAAAGGCTTCCGCTCATTGTGGGGTGAGGGGGGGTCGAATGTACACAGCCTAACTCCTATGTTTAAAAATATAAAGCGGTTGTTTTCAGATGACCCATAAGGAGAGTCAAAAGTTGCATTGACTAACTGCTACTTCACAAACGAAAGAAGCGCAAACAGTTTAAAGAGCGATTTTGCTTTATTCCATCATACTCCAAAGCCAAAAAATAGTCAATCTTTGACTCCATCCGATACTGAGTCATCCTAGAGGGATTTATCTCAACTCATTTCATCTCATCTTAACTCAGAGTACTCAGTTTGGGAACTTTCTGGGAGTTTTATTTATCTGACAATAATCACTTATAAGTGAGTGATTGTATAACAATCTAGCTGATGTTACTACAACAATACCATACTTGCTAGGTAGGGATCGAATCAAAACCATAAGGGATAAGTCCAAATGGATACAACAATCTATAAGTCCTCTACTAATTTTAGGGACTTCTGATCAGAGGGAACCTCAACATAATATGATGTGATAGTCCTAATCCTCACATATGCTTGGCTACGTAGTTTGATGAGTGCGAGTTGGATTAACTCTTACCTTTTCTTTCGGTGCTCGATACTCCTTCCACGACTCGATGCTCATAAAACAATCTATCCAATAAAACAATCAAACTATCTCAATCAACTCATCTCAATCAACCTTGTGGTGGCTCTTATCAATCAATCGGTCTCATAGGGACTCTCATCATCTCATGAATCAACATCTCAATCATTAGCTCAAGGATTAGAATAATTATTAGGGAACAATCAAATAGATAAATCATTAGAGTTCATTTTGGAAGACTCATGGATTATCAAATACTATCAATCTATCATCATTCTCACATTCGCAATCACAATCTCTATCAATATTCTGAGTCAAGGCTCTTGACTCAATCCCTATTTTCTTTCATGCATGCTTTTAATAGTTAACATATAGGGTTACACAATATCTCATGAAGATTATTTAATTAAAGAAAGATAAGTTTATGATGATCATCAACATAAGAAAATATTTGTAATAAATATAATTTTCAAGAAAACCCATCAAGAATCATGTATGTAGACCCATGAACTATCAACACTTTCTAAGACCATCTATGGGGCACATGAGAGAATAATATCATACTTTTAGTTTAGCCTTACATACCTGAGATGAAGCTATCAATAATCAAGCTCTTAACAATCCTCTTGAACTCTTCAATCTTATGTTCTTCTTTCTTCTCTCTCAAGCCCTAACTTTTCAGTGAATTAGAAAAGACTTATAATGAGGTTTTAGACCCTATTTATGCTTCAAAATGATCTAATTCGATTGTGGTTTGAGTTTAGGAGGGGTTGGAAATTGACCAGAATGCCCCTCAAATTAGAAAGAAAAATTTCAACTTGAAATTGCCTAGTCTACGACGCAGACTAGGTGCATACACATATATTTTTTCCAAAACTTTTCCGAATGAGATTTTCAATTCTCGTCAAAACAAATTTAGAAAATATAAGTGTTGGTCCATGTCCCAGGTGTGTCACGTATCAACACTAGATATCAATTTGGATCAAAAAATTATTTTTTGATCTGATGACCCAAAAATCCAAAAAAGACCATTTCCCCACTCAGTTTTCCATAATGATTCCATATCCGATCTTTGATTCGCAATGGAGCACGGGTGGACACATTACAAGCACATCGCTATTCTAGGGATATTTTGGTAATTTTATCAGGTGTTACATTGAAGTTGTCAAATATCTTGATTTATAGTATTTTTAATACTTATCTACATTCATGGTAAATTTTACGTAGCTTTCTAATTAAATAATACATGTCATTTCTTCTGTTTCGTTTTATGTGACGCTTGGATTAATTTTAATAATCAATTGAATTTTTTATTTGTTTTTAAACTTTTTAAAATCAAGAAGTTGAAGCAGACACGTCAATGGGCAGCTACCTGCTTAAGCAAACAGCTGAAATAGGCATGCCTTCCAATAGCTGTCTGCTTCAGCTGCTTCCGTAGACTCTAATATATATAATAAGAAATATAGATGTAATAGATAATAGATAATAGATAATAGATATATCCTCTTTGTTTTAATTTATTCCTTTCGAGTAATATTAAAAAGAATTAATCATAATATTTTATTTATGATATCAAAGTAAATTTAATTGTATCAATACTAAAATTGATATTTTTGTTCAGGTAATTTTGTTTCCCTTCGTATGTTTATTCTAATGTTTATACATGAAATAAATGTACACGTGACAAAAAAGAATATAATGGATATTATTGAAAAAAATGAATGTTATTATGTATTCATCATTATGTTATTGTAATTTCTAGTCCTAAAGCTCTTAATTTCTTTTCTAATATTTTATACCAGCAACATTTTCTTCTATGTCTATAATATTACTAGTTCAGTGTATGTGCTTTGTACGTATCTAACCCATTAATTTAAAAATTATATATAAAAAACACTTGCTATCGAATAAATGTAAGATTAGTGTAAACAAAATAAAATCAATATTATTAATTTGATGCAATAGTTTAATCTTTTGTGAACTAGCAAGGATAAGAAAAATCAATTCAACCTCTTATAATATAGATATGAGAATAGTCTATAAATACATAAAGTGAGAATTTGTTATTGAATTGTCAAAACAACAATAACATACCCAGTGAAATCCCAGAAGTGGGGTCTGGTGGAATTGAATTGTCAGAAGTTAAAAAATTAATTGATTACATTTAATGTGAAAAAGGACTCCTAACAATAAAAGGAATAATTTAATGTCTCCAATTAATAAAATAATTTTTTTCTTTTTAAATTTGTTATATTACATATTTTTCTTAACAAAATATTTGATAGTCAAAATTCTAATTGATTTTAAAGTCTTAAATATTAGTAAATTAATAATATTTTTCCTTGCCATTCCTTAATAACCTAGACAATTATTTATATAGAATAGTCCCAAATCAAATGTAAATTCTAAATATAAAGAAAATCTAATCTAAAAGCGAAAATTTTGTAACTAAGTAAAGAAAAAACAAACAAACAAATAAATGGATAAATAATGATGTGAACCATCTTTAATTTGTCAGGATCATAAAAACATAAATTGCTTGGATTTTGCAGATACCCGTGAAAATTTATTTGCTTATACAGGAAAAAGGCAAATCTGCAAAAGAAAATGCAACGATCCGAGTGTTGTACGACGTCATTGAACCTTGAGAAAATCATTGCGGACAAATTTTTGACCAAGTTTCATACCATGGAGGGCTAGCCGAGCCGTGTGCCTTGGTACTGGCTGTGTGACCCTAAGTGGCACAACACTTAGCCTTGATTTTTGTGTTTTGGAGCTTGTTAGGACTAAGTATAGGGGCACGACCAATGCCATAGGTCGTGTGGCTTGCCACTGACCATGGGACTGGCCATATGGCCTTATATGTGGTGTGAGAAAGCTTTTTTAGGCTAAGTACCATGTTGCGCCCAAGTCACACCAATCGTGTGGAATGGTGCGGGCCGTGAGACCTTCTGTGAAACTTTCGTAGCAAAAAGTTTTTGAAGTATAAATCACCGTCTGGTAACTCTTCCGTGGAAATTCTCTAAGTTTTGGCTCACGGATGTTTCAAACAGATCATGTGGCTTCACACGGCCCTTGAAGCCGTCAGTATGGGAGACATAGGTTCAAAATTCTAAGTGTTTTGTCAAGACTCCAATTTCTAGAAAATTTGTTAAGTGTTGGTTCATGGGCACTCCACATGAACAGTGGAGTGCAACACGACTGTGTGGCCTCAAGTAAAGTGACTTTAACCAAAATTTCTATCTGATTCATTAATGGCTTTTCCATAAAGTCAGTTATTTCTATTGGTCTTTTGGGGAATTCTATATTATCTAATGACCCTCTAAAGCCCAAAACCCCATTTTAAACATTCAAAATTCACTCCTGATATTTTAAGATCTCTTAAAAACTACTCTTAAAGGAACTCTTGTGATTTTCAACTTAGGAGCAAGGGGACTCAATTCTTCTTCAAATGCTTTGGGGTTTTCTCCATCTTGGTGAAGGTATGTGGGTTTTGATCCTTGGTTACTTTCAATCAAGGAGACCCAAAATAATTTCAAGAGATCTACATAAAATTTTTGCTTACTTTAATTTGAGGTTTTAAGTATTATGATTTCTTAAATTCCAATAATGAACAGGTTATGTTTATCTATTGATTTTCAGATGATTTAATTTTTGAAATATTGAATTTCATCATTTTTATGAACCTATCATTATGTATGGTCCCTTTAAGACTTTGATCTAAGCATGAGTAATTTATATTTTAGTTTAAATATGGATTTGGATATGGTTTTATTTTGATTCCATATTATATTATTGGTTTTAGATTGAATCTCAATTACCCATGCTATTCTCCCAATTTTTCATAAGCATATGCATTTCATGAGCATGGATTTAGGAAATTATCGATGGATTAAGCTGACATATGTATATATTAAATATTTTTGGTGAGTTAAGCTCATATATTAGTTATGACAAGAATGTGATCACATATATATCTATTGATTATGGCTCTTTGAGCATCATGGGTGTTTGCACCATATTATTATATGAATGAGTTGTTCCGAAGCATGAATATTATGAAAATAAGTTATATTTTGGCTTTTGAGCATAAATGAACAGTGACATGACTTGAATAGCTTACTCTTGAAATAATGTATGTATCTATGTATTCTTGTAGGATGTTTGACTTAGCACCAATAGATTGAGGGTCCCCTCCCTTTTCTTGAACTATGTGCCTAACATAGGTCCTTCTAAAATGGAAATGCCCATAAGGAAGTTTGCTTCATACAAAATGGGAGTCCCATAAGGTAAAGCGTAATATGATATGTTTATGTTATGAAAGTCCTATCTGAAATGGGAGGCCCATAAGGAAGGTTACTTCATACGAAATTGGAGGACCGTAAGGTAAAGTATGGTTTACCTTTGGCAAGTAGACTACCTCTTTGCCAATGAGAGATAATCATTGGGAATTCAAGTAATAACTCTCTTGATCTTACTTATGTTAGTTGAGGTCACATCCCCATTATATATGAGCATTGCATTTCATGCATCATTGGTTTCATAGCATATTGTATACTACTCTCTCAATATATGGTCTTTTCTATATTATGTACCCTTGTCATCTAACATTGAATGTAGGTTTGGTAAGTTACATGCATTGCATAAGTGAGGTCTGATATTTGCTGAGACTGAGGTCTGATATTAAGAAGTGGAAGAAAGGTTGAATTTTGAAAAATTAAAAAATACTCTGAGAAGGAGAGAGGAGAAAGATTAGTTTGATAAATAATTAATAAAAGGTTAACTTATATATATTGGGTCATCTTATATTTTAGCGGGCGGAGTAGGTTAGCGGGTCGGGTTAAGGTGGGGTGGGCCATTAAAGGGTTTAAATGGATACATTTTAGATTTTAAAATATTAATTAGAAATAAAAATTAATCATTTAGGTAGAGTGACTTTGAGAGTAAAACAATTATATTTAAGTTACTTTAGAGTTACATATTAAAGCTGAGTAATTTTCTGAGAAAAGAATTCATAGTTAAGTGACTTTGGAGTTGAAAATGAAAGTTGAGTGAAAGAGATAAAGGCACATAGTATAGAAAGAGATATATAGCAAGAGATATAATATAAAATATGTTATGAAATCAATGATTCATAAAATGCAACAACGATCACATATAGTGGAGATGGACTATAACCGATAAATTAAACTTATCCAAACTATTGCATGAATTAGTCCAATGTAGACCTCTCATTGGTAGGAGAAGATTACTTACCAAGGATAATCCACATCACACCTTATGATAACATATTTTTTGTGTGATGGATACCTTCCTTTTACGATCACATATTTTTAGAAGGATTTCTATATCAAAATGTAACCATTCCTTACGACCTAGTCTTTTCAGTAATGACTTCCATTACAATGCTGGCACATAGTTCAAGGAAAGGGAGAGGGCTCTAAGGGATAGCCCTAACACCCCCAATCCATCGGTTCTAAGTCAAAACATCCCACGAGAATACTTGTACATATATATTCTTTCAAAAGAAGCAATAGTCATTTCAAATCATTCAATTCACATGTAGGCTTAAAAGCCAAACACCCTTCATAATCATTCATACATGGGCTAAAAATCCAAATCACAGTTGAATATCGTGTTTCTCATGCATAGGAATAGCTCATTCACATAATGATATGGTCCAAGCACCTAAAAATACTCAAACATAATAACTGTCATTTATGTGATCACATTCTTATTATATCCAATATCTTATCAAAATGATTTGCAAAAACATAATCCGGCTTAACCCACTTTATGATTTTCATAAAATCCATTACTCATGAATGCATATACTATGTATAATATGTGAATAGAAATGGGTAATGTGGATTCAATCTAAAATCAACAAGATGGTATGAATCTCGAGTAAACCCATAAGTAAAATCCATATTCAAATCATAATATTGATTATCCATGCTTAGATAAAACTTTGAAGGGATAATGCATATCCAAACATTCATAACAGTCATGTATTTAAGCATATTAGAGCTTAAATCAACAATAAGGCTTAGCCCATACTTCAGTTGAATTTAACAATCATTAATATCCAAAACCCATATTTAAAGTAAGCAAAATTTTATGAAATTCAAGGGAAAAGAGTTTGGGTTTTCTTGGTTGAAAGGGACCAAGAATCAATCCCACATACCTTCCCTTGATTGCCAAGCTTAGAGTCATAAGAGTCCTTTGACAGAGAGTTCTTAAGAGTGACGTAAGATAATTCTACATTTAAGAAAGATTTTGAATGAAACGAACAAAATATAGGCCATTTGAAAGTATTTAGGTAGCATAGGAGGTCACAAAAGACACTCAGGATAAACCATAATTATGAAAATGCCATTAATGGAACAAGTAGAAAAATATTGAAGTCAAGTCTTAGGGAGGTGGTACGGTCCGTGATAGGTCATACAGATTGTACACTTGCTCATGGGCAAACATATAAAAAAATTTCACTTGCCAAAGATATATTAGAGTAATCCCATTCTTAGAAAATATTTAGCGTAGGCAACAATACGAGAGAGTGGTATGGGCCATACCGAGCCATATGGTCTT
This sequence comes from Solanum sejunctum, assembly GCA_025642045.1. Classification (NCBI taxonomy): domain Eukaryota; kingdom Viridiplantae; phylum Streptophyta; class Magnoliopsida; order Solanales; family Solanaceae; genus Solanum; species Solanum sejunctum. The sequence goes on from JAOTQJ010152568.1 coordinate 23,536, forward strand.
TGCACCTCATCCGGCTCATTCCACTTAGGAAAAAATTTTCACTATAAAGTTTTGAGATGTTGATCTAATAGTTGGAAAATTTTCACTCTAGAACCTATAAGGGAAGGACTCATAGACCATGAAGCACCAAACAGTCTATGAGAGGGGCCATACCACTTGCCTTAGGATCAAAATTGAGGAGTCTCAAGCCCAAGGCTACCATATAGTGTACCAGATGGTTAGTATGGCCTCACATGGTCAGAACTGCATGCCTTGGTTTCAAACTCTACATTAAGGTGCTCACACTCCACACAAGGCCAATGGCTACTTCAAGGAGGCTCCACATGGTCTGTATAGCCTCACATGGACTATGTAGGCCACCATGGAGTATCACCTTGGTCCAAAACTTTTCGCAATAAAATTTCCAAGCTCCATTAAGGTCGTACAATGTCCGGGGTCTTTACACTTCTAAAACCAGTAAAGGTTTGAAAGAAAATTACAAGTATCAATGCCTTTGTCCTTGAATAGAATAAAACATAATATAAAGAGAGAGCCTTGAGAGTCTGCTAAATAGACAAGCTACTACCACTTAAGCAATCTAGAAGCTCGGTTCACAATATAAAATAGAAAGTCTAGTGGAACTGGATTAACAACAGACACAAGTGTAAAAACAAGGGGGAGTACCAAACAACATAGTACCCAGTAAATAAATCCTATGTACAAGATAGAGAGCAAAAAAGATAAGTACTCCAACAACACCATCCAAACCTTCAAACTACAATCTGTACTCAGAAAAGTCAATATACACAGTATATAACTCAAGAAGTATATTGCTTCAATAAAGTCACAATCATCAATCACAATTATAGAGTTTAACCATCAATGATAGTTACAAAGAAGATGCTCATAGTCGTCTCATGTAAATAAGGTACAAGATGATACAATATAATATCAAGTAATCATAATACTTGTTTGTCCTACAATATATATGGATGATCAACATAGATTGGAACCAATGGGGGCTACACACAAAATATGTATCTGTCGAAAGAAACTAGAAGAGACCTCCGCCATCAATATATGCACCAGAGGAGATTGATATGCTGTCAAAATACAACACTTTTGATGCTTAAAACTTAAAATTTTGTGTGTTATCAATGTGATGTTTGTAGCTTTTATGTGTTTTTATATTTGGTTTGCAGGATTTCAGAGTTGACATTGATTTTGGGAAGGCTATGCAAAAGTTATTGTTTTTGATGATTTATGAGACCTTTTACAGATCGTAGAGCACTCTACGGGCTATGAAGTAGGTTTTCTGTACAATTCCAGTGAGGGATGATTTTGTAAAATTTGTTCCACGAATATATAGATGGGTCATGAACTATTTTATGAGTCGTAGATCAAGTCTTGTGCCCTAAGGATTAGAGGACTTTTTGAAGATTCATCAGGGGAAACCTCTTACAGGCCTTAGAACACTTTACGAGTTGTATATGGTTGTCATAGAATACAAGTTTAATTTTATAGCAATGAAGTAAGAAGCCTAATTATAGGTCGTGGAACACAATACGGGCCCTAAAGAATCTCATGAGGCATACTGATCAAGTTATCATATTTTCTTTAGGATATGTATTTTAAATATTATAAATAGTTTTTAGGTTATTTTTCTTAGAGAGTTGGAATAGTGGAGAGAAATATAGCGAGATTGAGTACAAAAAACATTGGGGAGTTTTGAGAAACACTTGTACATTCATTTGATCTTCTAATCTTGTGATTCTCATTGAAGCTTGGATTCAATTGTGCATAATTCAATTGTGTAATTTCTTTATTATGTTATTTAAATTTATAATTCTTACATACACACAAATCATTAGCACCTAAATCCACAACTGGGGTTGTGAGAACTATGAAGAACTAATAAAGTAAAATTGGATAATTCATTATTCTCAAAAAGTGTGCATGCATGTATTAATTAACTCTCTTCATTTTGTATGTTTTTAAATGGTAGGCAACATTAGAACCCGTCTAGTATTACTGACTGGGTCAAGGTAGTAATGAATAGGAAAAAATATTAATTTAGAGAATTCGATTGACGTGTTCTCATCTAGTCAACTAAACTGGGACGAGGTGAGGTTGTACTGGAGCTAATAGGTAAGAGTTCATAATGTCACACTATAGAGATGGACCAAGTCACATAGTGAAATTCGCTTCTCACCTTGGCCAAAGGGTTTGGTGAACTTAACTTATCGTCCTGCATGCTATACACTAGAAATGAATTAGGCTATCCGATGATATTAAGTTAGAGAGTCATAGGAACACAATACCCTAGTTTCTCTCAATATCGGTTAAACAATTATATTAGTTTAGGATTACTTTCCTACTTGTTATAACAAACTCACCCTTCGAGGAGATAAGTTGGTTAATCACTCAAATTCCATTAATTGAATTCTTCTAAGTCTAGAATATTTCCTTGGGTTTGACCCTAACCTTAGTTATGTTCTATTTCTATACAATGACCACTTTATCCATAAAAAAGAGTTGCAACTTGGGGGACATTAAGAATTTGGTGCCATTGTCGGGGAATATGACTAGGCTTGTTTAATTCAAGTGCTTGGGTTATGAATATTTATTTAACACATTTTATATTTTTTTTCATTATTGTTATTTCTTTTCAGGGTGTAATTATAGTGTATGCCCAACGTGCGAAGTTGAGGTAGAACCTTGACTCTGCTTGACTCAGAGATCCAGAGAGCATTGAGAAGAATGGATAAGACAATGCCAATAACATAGGAAATACAGATCTAAATAGGAATGACAATGAGAATGAGAATGCTGACCATGAAAACCTACCTCCTCTCGTGTATATTGCTCCATATCCATAGGACTTCAATGCCAATGCTTATTAGTAGAATCAATATCAACTAAATCCTATGGCTATGGAGATGACTAGAGCTATTGTGTTACCACTACTACTGGCTGACACAAAGTTCGTGGTCTCAAGTGGGTTGCTTCAGATGCTACAGAACTATAGGTTATTTGTAGGCTTACCATCGGAGGATCCTCATAGCAACATACACAATGTTGCATTTGTCTACAAGAGTGTGTGGTAACACAAAATCTATCTATGCATGCTGTGGGACTTCAAGTGTTCCTATTTATAGGCAATACAATACTATGGATGTTTAAGCTCTCGTAGAGTTTGATCACTAGTTTCCTGAATTACAGAAGGCTTTTTTGGAGAGGTACTTCCTAAGATAAAAGAAACTTATTTTAAAAGATCAGATAAATAACTTTGAGCAACTTCATGGTGACTCAACCAGTACTACATAGGAGTAGTTCACTAAATTCTTGAGGAGTGTTCCAGACCATAAGATTTTTGATGATGCCTTCGTGGAGATCTGCTACTATACCCTTGATGAAAATAACAAAGTTTGTGCTGATACAATTATAGAGGGCACGTTCTTCATAAGGCATTTGCAAGGATATCTGAAAGGATAGAGAGAGTAGTCAGGAACAATCATGCATAGGGTAAAGGAGATAGAGCATCTACCAAAAGTTCGTGCACTATCAGTATTAGTTTAGAGCAAGCTAAGATAAAAGAAAAGACTACATAAGAGCTTGATTAAATCTATATAGGCATGAAGGTGATGATGATGCAAAATTAGGAATAAGTCAATGCAGTTGTTCATCAGCCTCCACATGCACCTATGTATGATGATCCCTACTATTAGGAGGACATTTTTTTTATTGCTGATAAGATGATAGTGTTTTTGGACCAACGCCCAAGGGTTCAATCAGGACAATTGGTACCATGATCAAAGAAACTAAGGTCGAAACTTCAATCTAGATTGATCTTTCAAAGACAACCACGGAGGATACTATGATTGGAATCAGAGCCAAGACAAAAAATAGATTGGGGTCATAAATATGGTTGCAGAAATGGTCATGATGTGCTACCACATAATTGTGACATAGGTATGAGTATCTTAAGAGTTAAAGAGATGTTTTATTGACAGTTGAAGAAAGTTGAGACACTAGATAAGACAATTAGGGGGTTCAAATCTGAGATCTCTAATATTAATCAAAAAATTAAGTCTTATTCTGTTGCCATAAATAGCTTGAGCAATAGTTCGATCAAGTGTCGACTCAACTAAATTAGTGTCGGAAGGATACACTACATAGAAACATACTTTAAAATTCTAAGAATGAAGGGTAGCAGTGGTGGTTACTACTCATGTTGGTAAGAGCACTATTGCTCCTTATATGCTAATTGATGAGGGTTGAGATGATAAAATTACAGTCAAAGATGCGGATACCAAAGATAATCATCTCAAGGATAGGGTAAGCGAAGCTAATGATATGTCACACAAGTTGAAGACTATTCCTAGGCCTCACCTCTTTTCCCTCAAAGAAATAAGAAGAGGAAGATGGAAGACAAGTTCAAGCACTTTCTCTCTATGCTGAAACAACTCTCCATCAACATCCCTCTCATCGAGGCGTTAGATAAGATGCTAGGGTATGCAAAGTACATGAAGGACCTAGTTATGTAAAAGCTCAGTGTATGTTAGAAGCTCTCACATAAGATTTAACATTGTAGTACAATTGCTACGAGGTCATTGGTCTAAAAGTGGAAGATCCCTACACTTTTACTATACCCTTCACCATTGGAGATGTGGAGTTTGCAAGTGTATTGTGTAATCTAGGTGCGAACATTATTCTGATGCCCATGCAGTCTTTAAGAAGCCAGGATATAGAGTCCCTACTCAAACGAGCATATGGTTGTTAATGGCTGATTACACGGTGAAGAAGCCTATAGAAATACTATGTGATGTATCTCTAAAGGTAGATAAATTCATATACCCCATAGACTTTATGTTCCTTGATTATGAGGTTGATTTTGAAGTCCCTATCATCTTAGGAAGGCCTTTCCTATCCATTAGATACACTTTGGTGCACATGGAGAAGGGCTAACTCAAGTTTATGTTGGTGAAAGATGAGGTCATGTTCAATATCATCAGCAAGAAAAGAAAGAAAATGATTTGAGGGTGGTCTCTATTATTGAGAATGTTGATGATATTGAGACAAAACCACTTGAGGTGAGATTGGGTGTTGAAAATTTGGAAGATGTGCTGATTAACTTGATAGTGACTGCATCCCAGATAATGAGAGGACAGTGAATGCATTAGGGGTGTCCTATAATCCTCAACACTAAACCAAGTTGGAGCTAGACTTGCAAAATCAGGAGTCACCGCCAACCAACCCTTCCATAGAAGATTCACTGGTACTAGAGTAAAAGGCTCTTCTAGTACATCTAATATATGCATTTTTGGGCACCAACAACACCTTGCCAGTTATAGTTACTATGGAACTGAATGATGAGAAGGTGAATACCCTTGTCATGGTGCTTAAACAGTTTAAGAAGGCCATTGGGTGGATGATTGCAGATATCATTGGTATCTCTCCTGTATATGTACACAAAAAATCCACTTGGTCAAGGACTACAAGTCGAGTATTAAGCACCAAAGGCATCTTAAGCCCCCTATTCAAGAGGTTGTGCATAAAAAAATCATCAAATGGTTGAATACAAAAGTGATCTACACGATTGCCGATAGTGAATGGGTGAGCCTGGTTCAGTGTGTTTTGAAGAAAGGGGTTATCACAGTGGTGTCAAATGCCAACAACGAGTTAATTCCTATATAGCTAGTCACTGGATGGAGAGTGTTCGTGAACTATAGAAGACTCAATGCATCGATGAAAAATGATCACTTTCCTATGCTATCATGGATAAGATGTTAGACTGATTATCTGGAAAGGGCCAGTGTTTCTTTTTTGATGGCTAAATCACAATTTCTCCATAGGATCAAGAGAAGATGTTGTTTACATACCCCTATGTCACCTTCGCATTTAAGAGGATGTCACTCAAATTGCATAACGCCCCAGTGACATTCCAGAGATGCATGATGTCCATCATCTCAGACATGGTGGAGGAAGCTATTCAAGTCTTCACGGATGACTTTAGTGTGGTCGGGGACTCATTTGAGGACTGCTTGAAGCACTTGCATCTAGTGTTGTGAAGATGTGAGGAAAGCTATCCGATGATGAATTAGGAAAAGTATCACTTTATAGTGAAGGAGTGCATTGTTTTGGGGCAATAAGTCTCCAGCAAAGGGATCAAGACTGATAGAGATAAAGTAGAAGTGATTGAGAAGCTTCTCCCACCTATCTTAGTTAAGGGTGTGAGGAGCTTCCTAGGGCATGTAGGGTTCTAAAGAAGGTTCATAAAAGACTTCTCAAAAATTGCACATCCATAGTGCAAGTTGCTTGATAAGGATGCTAAGTTTGTGTTTGATGATGTATGCCTTAAAGCCTATGAGGGATTGAAGCAAAAGCCGATTTTAGCCCCACTCATTGTAGCTCCAGACTGGTGAAAGCCCTTCAAAATCATATCTGATACAAATGCTATTACGCTAGGTGTAGTATTGGGATAGTGACAAAAGAAGATATTACATCCCATATACTATGCTACCAAGGCCCTAAACACATCCCAAAAGAACTACACTGTCACTTAGCAAAAGCTTCTCGCAGTGGTCTTTGCGTTCGAGAAATTTAGGTCATATTTATTGGGGGCCATAGTGGTGATGCATACAAACCACTCAGTACTGCGGTACTTGTTGGAAAAGAAGGATGCAAAACCAATGTTGATGAGATGGGCACTTGTCTTTCAAGATTTCAATTTTGATATCATCGACAATAAAGGGAAAGAAAATTAGGTCATCGACAATAAAGGGAAAGCAAATCCAGGTTGGAAGATGGGCCAATGGTAAAGTTTGATGGTGGATTGGAGATTGACGACACATTCACAAATGAGAGAGTATAAGTAGTGCCCATAATTTAATACCATGGTTTGCAGACTATGCAAACTACTTGGTAAGTGACATTAACCACTTGATTTGAATACGCACCAACGTCGAAAGTTCATATTTGATGTGAGAAAGTTCTTTTGGGATGACCCATACTTGTTTATTGTATGCATATATGGGGTTATTCATCGCTGTGTTCCTGAGATTGAGATGATGAGTATCCTCATGGCATGTCACTCGTTATTGGTAGGAGCATTATAGTAGAGTTCGAAGAGCATACAAGATCTTATATTGTAGTTATTACTGGCCCACCATCCACCAGGATGGTCATGACTATGCCAATACTTGTGATAGGCACCAAAGAGAAGGAGGTGTTTCCTGCAAACATGAGCTCCCTTAAAACATTCTATGATGATTGAGTTATTAGATGTTTAGGGTATACACTTCATGGGTCCTTTTGTTAGCTCGCATGGAAATAAGTTCATGTGGATTATGTATTAAAGTGGGTAGCCCGTTGCTCTACCCAACAATGTAGGCAAAAGTGTCACAACGTTTCTAAAAATGAATATTTTCTCAAGGTTTGGCACCTCTCAGACTATCATTAGTGATAGAGGTTCTCACTTCTGCAGCAGGCTCTTCAAGACTCTACTTAAAAAGTATAGGGTGAAATATTAAGTGGCTTACCATCCTCAAACAAGCAGGCAAGTGGAGATCTCTAATAGGGAAATTAAGCAAATTCTATGCAATACTGTGAGTGGAACCAAACATATTGTTTTTTGCTGAAGCTTGATGACACATTATAACATACTAGACAACATTCAAGACCCCTATAGGCATGTCTCCTTAGCAACTTGTCTTTGGGAAGGGATGTCATTTTCTAGTGGAGCTTCAACATAAGGCAATGTAGGCACTAAAAAAGTTGAATCTAGACTGGAATGATGCGGTAAACTTTAGGCTGAGCGAACTTAGTAAGCCTGATGAGTTTTACTTGAAGGCGTATGAGAGCTCAGCCTTGTACAAAGAAAGAATAAAGTTGCAACATGATTGTCGCATAGAGAATCTTCAATTCACACTAGGGGACTTAATACTACTGTAACACTCCACATCTTACAATAGAAGTACTATGCAAATAAAACATGATATGGTTTGGTCAAATTAGCACCCATTTTTAAAAGTGCTTGAATCTCAAATTAGAGGGTGATATGTATTTCTAACACTGAAGAAGGTCGAGTATAAATACATTTTTTGTCAAATTCAGGAGATGACAACCCTAAAAAAAGTGAGAGAGTTGAAGTTCTTATAGGACTTAGGAAGATAGCAGGTGAGTCACCTACTTGCTTAGCTTAAATCGCTAGCTAAAAGGAGACGAGGACCGACGTCAAATTTGTCCAAGTTTGATTATGAATAAAGTCCATGTTAAGGGTGTAACTTTATCCCATGTTTTACTATCTTAAATGGACAATACTTATAGCCCAACATGAATAATAAAAGGACCTAAGTATATCACAACCCACTTAAATAATTGGGCCCAAACTAAGTGAAGAGGAATTAAGAAAATGGGCAGCCAAGGCCCATCAACTTTCAGACGCATTTAGGCCCAAGTGTGAAGGCCAAGCTACTGTATCACTAGCTGCTTAATATGTACTAATGTGTTGTCAAAAGTGCAAGATAAATTCGGCTGAAGAGACCCTTTAAAAGGGCTCAAAAACAACCCCTTAAGTCATTTCACTTGAAACAAAGTTTTAGCTTTCCTGAAGAGTCTTGTTTTCTCTTTGCTTCACTTCACAAGGCAACCAATACAACCCTCTAGGGTTCTTGAAGGAAACCTGAATCTTGAAGGCTAGGGTAAGTTAAAATATCAATATATCTGTTATACTTATCCCATGATAAACAAGAAATATATGCTAGTTATACTTGCAGAAATTGTTGGACAGTACGTGTTCCAAAAGTTGTACATTTTTTTTGTTTATTTGGAAGCTTTTCTCTTTTTGGTTAGATTGGCTATGAAGGTGTGCTACTTTTCTTAATGGGTATTAGTTCTATAATGATGGATAAAGCTACTGTGCCATTTTTACAGTCTACAAAAGTGAGTTCTTGTGTGATATCATAATTGCGCTCGTAATAGGAACTTGTGGGCTGATTGATTGAGGACTATAGTCTCATATCGTCTACCTATTTTGAGGACTATTTTTGAACTATTTTAGGATTGGTTTTATGTCATACCCCAAAGTCCCATTAAGGTGGACTGGCACCCGTTGCCAATAAGGCTTGAGAGAACAAAACTATATCTATGCTCTTTTTAGACATATTATAAGGGATTTCTACCTTCATTGTGACTTTAAGAAAGAAAATAGTCATAACAATCCAAAAGAAAATGCATATGGCTTGGCCATTGGGGCCACGACGTCTATGGTATGAGGTATAACTATACTTTAATTTACATAGTCTATAAAACCTCTAGATAAGAGAAAGCATGTGATAACGGTCAGGACAGACCTCGCCTCAACTAATTGTACAATACAAACATATAAGCTATAGATACACACAAAGATCTGAAATAACCTGGAACTTGTAACAACAGCTTGATGTCCTATACTCTACTAGGGAGATCTACTAACACCTATACCTGCAACATGAAATGTAGGCCCCTCATAAGGGACGTCAGTATGAGATAATGTACTAAATATGTAAGGCAAGAAATATTGTATATGTACTAACAACTCAAATGAAACTATGTATTGGTATAGGACAGGAGACCACCTTTGGTTATACTTTAGAACCATGTACTTTATGTTCTTTATCTTACTTTATCTTTACTGTATAATCTATGCACAAAATGTACTGCAAATGACCAACTGATTAGTGGTAAAACTGTATTAGGATCATCCCTGGATAGGTTCTTCCTTAATCCCTTGGGCTACCACCCGTGATAGGATCGTCCCTGGCTAGGTGATGCTTTCACCCCTCGGTCTACCACCTATCAATAAACAATACATTTTATCTTTCAATTAGCTTTGAAATTATTCTTTTGGTGGTCATAATATTTGAGATGTAGGATTGTAGATGTAGCATATGACATGTAAATAATCATATAAGATAATATGACAATGAAAAGAGTACGTCACATAAATAATGAGATGCGTATGAAATGAAATAACTCGTGAACTTTCTTTAGCAACAAGAACCCATGTAACTTGGTATCCACGTATATCTAGATTTGTCGGTCATTATATATGGTAGCATGTAAACATATGAAGTAGTGAAGACACGGTTAATAGTTGTGTCAGAGTTGGTAAATGCCTTTATGTACCAAGGAGGGATTTATGTTTTATGCCAAACTGCACGAATGAAGTAGCCTTATATATCTTGTTGTATGACCTTGTTACTACCTTGGAGTGGCTGAAATTTCTCTTAAATATTTATCTACAGTATATTAGGCAATAATAATAGTATTAGCAGCGACGAAAAACTTCTTGGTAGCCCAATACCATACAAACTAACATCCGAACAACAAACTTTTAATTAGCGATGCAAACGTATTTCTTCAACCTTTTCACTTATAATCATATTTTCTAACAATAATTCTTATTTACATGTCATATGCACCTTATTCTAGACTCTTAATAGTCTTACAACAGCCCACAAGACACAACACATAACAATTCTTCACAACATACAAACAAGCGGCGCAACATTACATCCTTTCTCCACACTTGGATGTCAACAATCCCGAATCTGTTTTAGCTTTACCTAAATTTTTTCCAACAATTTCACCACATAAAACCAATATTAGTATAGTCCACAAAAAATTTAAAGTATGGGAAGATCGTGGAACAACATATTATAATTCTACACAACCTACAAATTGACAGCATAACGTATGTCCCTTTGCCCAACTTTGACGTCGACAATTCCAAACCTGTTTTAACTTTAACCAAACTATACTAAACACATCCATACATTAAAACAGCATTAAAATAGTCTTATAATAGTACCAAATCAGTCATGAAGGACGTGTGGCAATAACTTTCCATCCAATAGCCCACAAATTCATACTAAGAACATAATTACGATATCCTATAAGGACTCACTTTTGTGGACTGTAAAAGTGGTACAACAGCTTAGTTATATTACTAACAAGCTATATCTTATTACAATCATAAGTCTTACATCATAATTCATACATCCAATAAAAGAAAATCCTCTTTGAAGAACAAGAAAGGGTCACAACAATACTTAGGACACAAGTTGTCTAGAATTTCCAGCACAACATAGTAGCATATACTTCCTGTTTTGCATGAAGAAACCATACTAAATATACAACTATAATTGCTTACATTTTCCTTCAAGATTCAAGTTTTCCTTCAAGAGCCTTAAAGGATTGTGTTTACATCTTGGTAAGGTAAAATAGATAAAAGACAAGAGTCTTTTGGAAAGCTGAAAAATTGTTTCAAATGGAATGACTTTAGGGGCTGCTTTTGATCCATTTTTAAAGACTTCTTTGGCCAATATTCTCTTGCATGTTTGACCAGATAATGAAACCTATAAATACATTTGTGATGCAGCATCTTATCCCTTAGACTTAGGCAAAAATATGTCTCCAATTTAATGGCCCTTTTGCTGACCATTCTTCTCCTTTCCCTTTAATTACTTTGGGCCTAATTTTCAAATTAATTGGGATAGTCTTGGTCCTGTTTTCTGTGCTTCCTAAACTGAAAATTCAGTTCATTTATGATGTCAATAAATGGGCTAAATTTATCCCCTTAACATGAACGTTATTCATAATTGAACTTGGACAAATTCGACGTTGGGCCTCGTCTCCGTTTAGCTAGCAAATTTAAGCTAAGCAAGTAGGTTACTCACAAACTACCTTATTAAGTCCTACAAGTAACTCAACCCTCTCACATTATTAATGGTTGTAATCTCCTCAATTTAACACAAAATATGTATATACTAGACCCTCTTAAGCGTTAGACGCACATATCGCCCATTAACATGAGATTTCAAGCACTTTTTAAAACATTTACGCTAAGTTGAAAAGTCATATCATGTTTCATTTTTATAACATTAGTACATGCAAAATGTGGGGTGTTATATCCTCCCCTCTTAAGGAACATGCATCCTCGAATGTTAGCACAATTGGATAGCTTAACCATGTATAAACCTTTATTTGAACAAACCTTTGATAACACACTAAGTTTTCAATAACACGTACCTATTAAGGCCCCCTTTGATAACCATGTTGGACTTCCTCTTTAGCTTCAAATAAGTAACAGTATTTTGATTTCATTAGGTGCTCGGCCTCTCACATTATCTCTTCTACATGCTGGTTTCTCCAAAGTACTTTTACTGAAGCTATTTATTTATTTCTTAGCTTCTTAACTTGATGATCTAGAATAGCAATAAGTGCCTATTCATAGGTGAGATCTTCTGTAACTTGCACATCCTCAATAGGAGTGGTACAGGATGGGTCACCTATGCATTTTCGAAGCATTGAGACATGGAGAATTGGATGAATCATTGAAAGTTCTTGGGGCAACTCTAGTTTAGATGCAACCTACCCGAACTTCTTAGTAATTTTATATGGCCCAATGTAATGTGGACTCAATTTTCCTTTCTTTCCAAACCTCATAACCCCTTTTATTAGAGACACCTTTAATAGTACCTAATCCCCTTCTGAGAATTCCAGTCCTCTCGTTCTAGCATCCGTATATGATTTGTGATGACTTGGGACTATTTATAGCCGCTGCTGTATTACCTTAACTTTTTCCATGGCTTGTTTTACTAAATTTGGCCTAAGTAAGGTGGTTTCACGCACTTCAAACCATCCAATTGGTGATCTACACTTCCTTCCCTACAAAGCTTCATAAGGTGCCATCTTTATACTTGAGTGGTAGCTATTATTATAGGCACATTCAATATGTGGCAAATGGTCCACCCAACTACCTTTAAAGTCTAATGTACAAGCTCCCAACATATCTTCAAGTGTCTTAATGATCCATTCTGCTTGACCATCTATTTGAGGGTGGAAAGTTGTACTCAGATTTACTTGTGTCCCTAAACTCCTTTGGAAGGACTTCCAAAAGTTTGCAGTGAATTGAGCTCCTCGGTCAGAGATAATAGAGATTGGGATTCCATGTAGCTTGACTATATCTTTGAGGTATAGCTCGGTATACTCTTCAGCTATATAATCACTCCTGACAAGTGAGAAATGTACTGACTTTGTGAGTCTATCAACTATTACCCATATGGAGTCAAACTTCTGAAATGAGAGAGGCTAACCAATATCAAAATTCATGTTAATAATATCCCACTTCCATGTGGGAATCTCTATGCATTGCATATAACCTCCTGGCTTTTGGTGTTCTACTTTCACTTCCTGGCAATTTGGACATTGAGCCACAAATTTTGCAAGGTCCTTTTTCATGCCTCCCCACCAAAACATTCCCTTCAGGTCATGGTACATCTTAGTTGATCTTGGATTGATGGAATATCGGGAATGATAGGCTTCTTTCATTATCCTCTTTCTTAATCCATTAATATCAGGCACACAATCTATTTTGGCAGTAAAGTACTCTATTTTGTGTGGTGAAAGCCTTTTATTATACCCTGACTCACCTTTTCCTTAAGTTATCGTAAATTAGGATCCTCAAATTATTTTTCTTTCACCTCCATTACTAATTAAGATGCTGCTGCATTATGTACAATAACCCCTTTCTTTGGAATTTCAAAAAGGTGAACTCCCAAACTGGCTAGTTGACATAGATCCTTAGCCACTCCTTGACTTACCACAGATTGATCACCAATATTCATAATTGCCTTACGACTCAGAGCATCGGCTACCACATTTGCCTTTCCTAGATGGTATAGTATATAAACATCATAATATTTTATTAGCTCTAGCCATCTCAACTATCTTAAATTTAGGTCTTTCTGGTTAAAGATGTATTGCAGGCTCTTGTGATCAATATATATGTCAATGTGAACACCATACAAATAGTAGCACTATATTTTAAAGGCAAATGCAACTGCCACTAGCTCAAGGTCATGAGTTGGGTAATTTTTCTCATATGGTCATAGTTTTCTAGATGCATAAATTACCCTACCATGTTGTGTCAGTACACACCCTAAGCTAACTCCTGAAGCATAACAATACACTGTATAGCCCTCAGATCCTTCTGGAAGTACTAGCACAGGTGCAGAAGTTAGCTTATTTTTCAGTTCCTAGAAGCTTCTTTCACATGTATCATTCCATTGGAACTTGGTTGTCTTATGTGTCGATTTTGTTAGGGATGCAGAAATAGAAGAAAAACCTTCAACAAATCTCCTATAATAACCATCCAAACCTAGGAGCTTCGAACTTTGTGGGTGTCTTTGGTCTTGGCCAATCTCTCATAGCCTCTATCTTTTATGAATCAACCCTTATTCCTTTCTCAGAGACAACTTTTGTCACTCCCCAAAGTCCTATTAAGGTAGACTGGCACCCATTACCAATAAGGCTCGGGAGAACCAAACTATATCTATGAACTTTTTAGACATATTATAAGGGACTTCTATCTTCATTGTGCCTTTAATAAAGAAAACAGTAATAACAATCCAAAAGAAAATGCATATGGCTAGGCTATTGGGGCCACGGTGTCTAAGGTACGAGACATGACCATACTTTAATTTATATAGTCTATAAAGCCTATAGATAAGAAAAAGCATCTGACAAGGGTCGGGATAGGCCTCACCCCGACTAACTATATAATATAAATATATAAGCTCTAGACATACACAAAGCTCCTAAACAACCTGGAGCTTGTAACATTAGCTGGATATCCTGTACTCTACTTGGGAGATCTACTAGCACCTATACTTGCAGCATAAAATGCAGGTCCCCCATAAGGGATGTCAATATGAGGTAATGTACTGAATATGAAAGGCTGAAAATATTGTATAGAAAGTAACAACTCAAATGAAACTATGTATTGGTGTAGAATAGGAGACCACCTTTGGTTATACTTTGGAATCATGTACTTTATGTTCTTTATATTACTTAAACTTTACTGTATAATCTGTACACAATATGTAATACAAATGACTAGCTTATCAGTGGTAAAACTATATTGGTATCATCTTAGCTAGGTACTTCCTTAACTCCTCAGGCTACCACCCGTGATAGGATCGTCCTTAGCTAGGTGATGCTTCTACGCCTCGGGCTACCACCCATCAATAAACAATAAACTTTATCTTTCAATTACCTTTAAGATTATTGTTTTAGTGGTCGTAATATTGGAGATGTAGGACTATAGATGTAGAATATGACATGTAAATAATCATATAAGATAATATGACAATGAAAAGAGTATGTTACATAAATAATGAGATGCGTATGAAATGAAACAACTCGTGAACTTTCTTTAGCAGCAAAAACCCATGTAACTTGGTATCCACGTATATCTAGATTTGAAGGTGATTATATATGGTAGCATGTGAACATATGAAATAGTGCAGACACGGTTAATTATTGTGTTGGAGTTGGTAAATGCCTTTATGTACCAAGGATGGATTTATGTTTCATGCCAAACAATACGAAATCAAGTAGCCTTACATACCTCATTGTATGACCTCGTTACTACCTTGGAGTTGCTACATTTTCTCTAAAATATTTATGTATAGTATATTAGGTAATAAGACTAGTATTAGCAGCGATGAAACACTTTTTGGCAGCCCAATCCCATATAAACTAACATCCGGGCAGCAAATGTTTAATTAGCGACGCAAAGGCATTTCTTCAACCTTTTCACTTATAATCGTATTTTCTAACAATCATTCATACGTACATGTCATAAACATCTAATTTCAAATTCTTAATATTCTTACAATAGCCCATAAGACACAACATATAAAAATTCTTCACAACATACAAACAAGTGGCACAACGTCACATCCTTTCTCCACACTTTGACGTCAATAATCCCGAATCTGTTTTAACTTTTCCTAGATTGTTTCCAATGTTTCTACCACATAAACCCAACATTATGATAGTACACAGATAGTTTCAAAGCAGGGGAAGGTCATGGAACAACATATTATAATTCTACAAAATCTACAAATGGACAACATAACGTTACGTCCCTTTGCCCCATTTTGACGTCGATAATTCCAAACCTATTCCAACTTAACCAAACTGTACTAAACACATACACATATAAAAATAGCCTTAAAATAGTCTTATAATAGTATCAAAGTAGTCATGAAGGACGTGAGGTAATATCCTTCCATCCAACAATCCACAAGTTCATTCTAAGAATACAAATATAATATCCTATAAGGACTCACTTTTGTGGACTGTAAAAGTGGTGCGGCAGCTTAGTTATATAACTAGCAAGCTATATATTATTAAAAGCATAAGTCTTACTTCATAATTCAGCCAACCAATAAAAGAAAATCTTCTTTGAACAACAAGAAATATTTGCAACAATACTTAGGACACAAGCTATCCAGAATTTCAAGCACAACATACTAGAATATACTTCTTATTTTTCATGAAGAAACCATACTAAATACACAACAAAAATTTCTTACCTTCGCCTTCAAGATTCAGGTTTTCCTTAAAGAGCCTTAGAGGATTGTATTTGCATCTTGGTAAAGTGAAATAGATAGAAGAGAAGAGTCTTTAGGAAAGCTGAAAAATTATTTCAAGTGAAATGACTTTAGGGGCTGCTTTTGATGCATTTTTGAAGACTTCTTTGTCCATTATTCTCTTACACTTTTGAACAAATAATGGCACCTATCAATAAACTTATGATGCACTATCATATCCCTTAGACTTGGGCCTAAATGGGTCTCTAAATTAATGGGCCTTTTGCTGCCCATTCTTCTCCTTTCCCTTTAATTACTTTGGGCCTAATTTTCAAATGAATTGGGATGGGCTTGGTCCAGTTTTCTATGCTTCCTAAACTGAAAATTCAATTCTTTTATGATGTAAAAACATGGGCTAAATTTACCCCCTTAACATGAACTTTATTGATAATCAAACTTGGACAAATTTGACGTCGGGCCTCGTCTCCGTTTAGCTAGCTTGCTAAGTAGGTGACTCACTAACTAGATTATTAAGTACTACAAGTAACTCAACTCTCTCACTTTGTTTAGGGCTGTAATCTCGTAAATTTAACATAAAACATGTATAACTCAACCTTATTAAGCGTTAGACGCACATATTGCCCATTAACATGAGATTTCAAGCACTTTTTAAAACGTTGACGCTAATTTGAAAAGTCATATCATCTTTTATTTTCATAACATTAGTGCATATAAAATGTGGGGTGTTACATTTTATGTGTATATATGGTAGGGACTATTTGGTTAAAGTTTGAACAGGTTTGAAATTGTCTACGTCAAAATGTAGCGAAGGGATGTAATGTTATGCCGCCCATTTGTATGTTGTGTAGAGTTATTATATATTGTGCCTTGTAGACTGTTCTAAGATTGTTATGGCACTAGAATATGCTTCACATAATATGTACACTAGAACATGTATTAGAAAATATGGTTAGGGGTGGAAAGATTAAAAGAATACACTTGGATTTAACATTAAAAGAATACCCGTATGTTTTTTTATAAGATTGGGCTACCAAGATGCATCTATTGGCTGATAATGCTAGTTTTATCACCTACTATGTTCTGGATAAATATTTGGAGGAAGAAAAGGTTATCTCAAGCTAATATCGAGGTCGTACAACAAGATATGTAAGGCTACTTGAGTTCATATTATTTGGTATAAAACATAGATCCCTTGTTGGCACATAAAGGCACTTACCAACTCCAACACAACTATTAACTGTGTCTCCACCATTTCACATGTTCATATACTGCCATACATAGTCACCTTCAAATCTGGATACATACGTGGATACCAAGTTACATGGGTTCTTGTTGATAAATAAAGTTCACGAGTTGTTTCATCTCATATACATTTCATTATTTGTGTAACGTATTCTTTTCATTTTCATCTTGTCTTGTATGAGTATCTACATGTCACATCCTACATCTATATTCCTACAACTCTAATATTGTGACCCCCAAAAGAATCATCTCAAAGGTAATTGAAAGATAAAGTATATTGTTTAGTGATGGGTGATAACCTGAGGGGGTGGAAGAATCACCTAGCCAGGGTCAATCTTATCATAGGGGGTAGCCCAAGAAGTTAAACGAAAAGCCTAGCCAGGCCGATCCTCATATAGATTTACTACTGATCAGCTGGTCATTTGTATTACTTGTTGTGCAAAGATTATAAAGTAAAGGTAAAGTAATTAAAAGCACATGAAGTACATGATCTCACAGTATATCTAAGGGTGGTATCTTATCCTACACTAGTGCATAGTTTCATTTGAGTAGTTACTTCATATACAATATTTCCTGCCTTACATGTTCAGTACATTATCCTATACTGACGTCCCTTATGGGGGACTTGCATTTCATGTAGCAGGTACAGTTGCTAGTAGATTTCCCCAATACGAGTACAAAATTTTCAACTATTGTTACCAAGCTCCAGGTTGCTTTGAAGCTTTGCGTGTCTAAAACTTATATTTTTGTGTTGTACAGTTAGTCTAAGTGGGGCCTATCCCGACCTTTATCAGATATTTTTCTTTATCTAGAGGCTTTGTTGACTATATAAATTAAAGTGTGGTCATATCTCATACTTTAAACATCGTGGCCCCAATGGCCTAGCCATATGCATCTCCTTTTGACTTGTTATAACTGTTTACTTTCTTAAAGGCATGTTGAATGGAGGGATCCCTTATAATATGTATAGAAATCATATAGATGCAGGTTGGTTCTCTCAGGCCTTATCGACAACGAGTACCAGTCTTCCCTAGTGGGACTTTGGGCATGACAACTACTACACAATTCAAAACTAAAGTTGTTCCGTGGGAAACTCAAATAAAGATGGTTGGGATCCTTTCAAGTAGCACATGTTTTTGATCATGGAGCTATTTAATTAGAGAGAAGAAACAAAGGAACAATCAAGGTAGACGGCTAAAGAGTCAAGACGTACCTTGGAAAAGTGGAAGAAATAAAAAATTTGGAAGAATGGGACCTTGAGTAAGTTTGAGTACCCAAGATGTCTATATCATCCTATGACAATAAATCAGGTGCTGCTCGAGAAACAACCCAAGGTGGAGACTAGCAGTTAGGCACCTAGGTATATTTTTTTACCCCAATTCTTTATTTTATTTTGATCGTTGGTATTGAGGACAATGCATCTCTTTTTTCGATGGGGTATGGGTAGTTATGGGCCTCAATAAAGGCTGAGTAGCTTAGTTCCATAACTACCCAAATTTTTGAATTCTTGGGTTTTATTGCTTATGTTCTTTTTCCCATGAATATTTATTTTATGTTGAACTAACATGCTTAGGATGTTTAAGTAGTATATGTAGCATATAGTATTGATATTTGTGGAATATATATGTTTTTTTTGTTTGTTAAAAATGATACCAACCAAATTTTGATTAGTTAGTCTAGATAGCAACCATACATATTTAAGTGTGTTAACGATGCCTATTCTCACAAGTGAGGATAAATTGAGATAAAAAGCATGATCTACGAGTCTTTTGTTAGTAATGTAATCAATGCCACCTGAAAGTGAGCTTAATTTGCTAAATTCGTATGTTGTGTGCTAATTTCAAAACTTTCCATATTACTCTAAGCTAGACTAAAGATTAATTGGCTTAGGAAAGGATCTTAGACCATTATTTATAAAAGTTCAGTTAGCCTAAATCACTAACCAAATTCGTAGAATATCCCTTGATCCTAATGTTTCATAGCCTAAATCACTAACCAAATTTGTAGAATATCCCTTGATCCTAATATTTGATCTTGACATGTACCTATTCTTTGTAAAAAGCCTAAGTAACCTAGAATTATTAGTTATGAAATCACAAAATTGGCCCTGGTCCTTTCTTGAACATTATGCACCTTGACCGAGGCAAAAAGTCTAAGTTGAGAATGAGTACCAAAAGTGGCCCTGGTTTTGAAGATGGATGATGTGCACCTTAACTCAGGCCAAAATCCTAAGCTGAAGTGGCTAGTGTGAGGATGACGCACAAAATGAGGGGGAAAGTTAGTGATACAGTGAAAAGGAGAAAAATCATATACTAGGTGCAAGAAAAATAAGTGAAGCCTTAGTTATGTTATGAAAAGAAAAATGAAGCATAAAAGCAAGACAAAAAAAATAAATAAAAGCACCCAGAAAAACTTGAAATAGGAGAAAAGAAGAATGGAGTGAAAGTAAAAAGTGTTGGCAGGGAAAAAGTGTAGAAAAGAGCAGTGTCAAGAAGGGCCTTTAGTCACTCTGTTCCCAAAATATCATATCAAAACTCCTTGAGCCTACATTACAAGCCCATAAAGTCCTAAAGTAATCCTAGTCCAAGTAGTCAATGGTCTTAGTCATAAGTATAGCAGAAAACCTATGGTATTGGGCATTATACATGAATATCTCTTATGAGAGTAAGTTATTTATCATAGTCCTAAGATTATACATGAAAACATCATTGAGAGTGAGATATGACACTTCTTTCTATGAGGACAGTTGCATTGCATTGTCAGCATTAGACTTATTCAGTGATTGTGGCTTGTTGATAGTACCTGACTTGTCATAGTTGTGTTGTCGCGTGTATTAGTCTGTATTGGTTTGTGTCAATGGCTATCAATTCTGTTTTGAAAAGTGGTATGGGTATTTGTGTCTAAGTTTGATGTGATGTATGTAATTAGGTTGAGGTCTGTGCATTATTGCATTACTTATATAGATTGATTTTGTTGCTTTTGGATAAGAAACAACTTTAAGAAACAACTTTAAGATAGACAACTGTGAAATAGGTTTTGTGTACAATTCCAGTGAGGGGCTGATTTTCTAAATTTTTTTCTATGAACATGCAAATGGGTCGTGCACTATTACATAAGTCGTAGATCAAGTCACGTGCCTTGAGAATTATAGAAGGAGGACTTTCTGAAAATTCACTAGACGAAACCCCCTACAAGCTGTAGAACACTTTACAAGTCATAGAAAGGTGTTCTAGAACACAAGTCCTACTTTGCAGAAACGAAGTACAAAACCCCGATTACGGGTCGTGGAACACAATATGGGCTGTAAAGCATCTCATGAGGCATGCAACCCAGTTATCGTATTTTGTTTAGGATATGTATTTTAAACACTATATATAGGTTTTAGGTTATTTTTCATAGAGAGTTGGAACAGGTTAGAGAAAACATAGTGAGATTGAGTAGAGAAAACACTGGAGAGTTTTGAAAAACACTTGTACATTGATGTGATATTCTTATCTTGTGATTCTCATTGAAGCTTGGATTTACTTGTGCTTAATTCAATTGTGTAAGTGCTCTATTATATTATTCAAATTCATAAGTCTTGCATCTACAAAAATCATAAGTAGCTAAATCCACAACTAGGCTTGTGGGAACTATGAAGAACTAATAAAGTAAAATTGAATAATTCTTGAAAAGTGTGCATGTATATACTAATTAACTTTCTTCATTTTGCATGTTTTCTATTAATGTCCAGCATTAGAACCCGCCTAGTATTACCGATTAGACCAAGGTAGTAATGAATAGAAAAGAGATTAATTAATGGATTCGATTGATGTGTTCTTGTCTAATCAACCGAACGTGGCTAAGGGGAGGTTGTACTAGGACTAATAGGTAAAGGTTAATAATGTCACACTGCGGAGATGGCCATGTCACATAGTGAAATTTTTCTCTCACTTGGGCCAAAGGGTTGGTGAACTTAACTTATCATCCTACATGCTACACACTAGAAAATAATTAGGTTATCTAATGATACTAAGTTAGGAAATCATGGGGAACACAATACCCTAATTTCTCTCCATATTGGTTAAACACTTGTGTTATCTTAGGATTACTTTCCTACTTGTTATGACAACCCCCCCCCCCTTTTTGAGGAGATAAATTCGTTAATCACTCAAATGGCATCAATTGAATTTTTCTAAGTCTATGATATTCCCTTGGGTTCGACCCTAACCTTGGTTAGGTTCTATTACTTGACAACGACCACTTTACCCTAAAAAAGAGGTCTAAGTTGGGTGCCATCAGAGACCTCAACCATTAATACACTCTCTAAAAAAAACCTCGACCATTAATATATTTGTCGCAAGATACCTTGATCATCAAAACACTTGCCAAAAGATACCTTGGTTATGATCACCAATAGGTAAAGACCTTAACACCTTTACTCATCTTGTTTAATCAATCCAAGAAAAATTTTTCGCTCGTTGATTTTTATCAAAAAGTAGGAGTCAATTAATCTTCGAAAATCAAGGAAAATAAAAAACTTTCGAGTATAGCATGAATATATGTAATAAATTGACAATGTACATATAAATATCATTTAATCCATTTAATCATATCATTATTTCAATAATATCATCACAATTATAAATCAAATCTTTCAATTATAGGCCCCACATAATTATTCAATTCTTTTATAATCATGGCATGCCCCAAACTAGGTGAGGCGAGACTGACACTCAATATCTTATTCAACCAAGTTAGCCACTAGAACATGCTAACTGACTCAACTGTGCACCCAGAAGGTTGGACATCATAATAACTAAATGCTAAGCCTGGACTATTAAGGTAACCTAAATAACAGAAAGCCATATAGGCAAAATTAGACATGCCAAAAGTAATGAAGCACTTGCAAGTCGGTGAGGACGCAACTGAATAGATACATATATATAGCTAGAGACCAAAAGCTCTGAAAAGAAATTCATAATGCTGTATAAATAAAAGCCTTTAAGAGTGTCATATTCATTGGTCAAGATAAGACCCTGACTGTACCCAAAGTGTATGACAAAGGTAAAAGTTTCATGAAAGCTCTAGTAAGAGGTGAAACTTACTAACTCAAAGCTGAACCCTAAATCCTAGCAGAGGAGTTGATCATAATTCCCTGGACCTGCATGCACAAAATAAGAAAGTACAACTTCTTTAAATGACAAGACGTTAGTATGAATAAAAATGTACTAATATGTAAGGCTGAAAGTAAAATAATATACACATGTTGTAAAATCGGTAATAGCCATACCACTTGAAAAAAAACTCTGATAGCTTCCATGGCTGACGTCTCACCTTTTATAAATTAAATTTGTATGATATGCTAGCATATTTGCAAGTCACAAATACATATATATAAATGAAAATACTTGACATTCCTAGCCAAATGCTAACAATGGTGATTCCTTTCATATAACACCTCCCAAAGTACCTTAGAATCACCTTACAATAGATGCCTTCCCTAATGCATCATCCGTATCCTTTTTGAAAAATTTGAGGTTGAATTCTTGATTAGAGTGCAAAATTATATGGGAAAATGATCTCATTCCATTTGTAGTTCAACGATATAAAAAATAATTTTTCATAATTTTTACACTTTCTAAAGGCATCTACGACCTCTCTGCATCACATGAAGGTTTCTTTCTATGTAAAAATGGTCGGGACTGATTTTATGGCCAAATCAAGAGACGATTAAAATTTGCATGAAAATAAATCATGTTGGAACAAGTCCTTATGACGCTATGGTTCCCTTACAGTATAATTTGAAAATTTCTTGATTTAAGTAAGGAAAATTGGGAGAAATGTAACACCCCTTATGTTTTTGGGCTTGGAAAACTGAAAGACTGAGAATTTGTTGATGGATATGATGTACTTGCACTTTTTCTTATATGTGATTTCAATAACCTTATTATGATGGATTGAAAATGGAAAAAGTGCAAGTATATCATATTATGATGGATCTCAATAAGGTATATGATTTTCAAGAAAAAGGGAGTGATTTCAAAGTATGCATGATTAGGGCTTAATGATTGGATGTGGTTCCCTTATCTAATGTCCTAAAGTGAATTAAATGCATGACTTGCTCTAAGGAGCTTACTCGATTGCATGATTTTGATTCAAAAGTTTATGGACCTATACTTAGCCCTTGTCTCTTATGATAACATTATATATATGCATAAATTATGTATTCTTTGGGATATGACTTAGCACTGAAAGGCTTTGTTATATTCTATAGTCCCATAACTATATGCCACCATAGGAATGATGTTCATGTTTTATCCCTTAAAGGTGTTCTAGTAGAACCAATTTTCTTAAGTAATGGACACTCATCATTCTAGGATAAGCCTATAGGGTAGGTCCAAATGATGGCACACACCATGCTAGGATAGAGCCTATAAGGTGAGGATCAAGTTTACCTTAGCAAAGTAGACTTCTCTTAGCACGATGTAGAGTGAACATCGCGATTCCATATAATAGTCTGCATGGCCTTATGAATGTCGATTATGGTCTTATTCCCATATATGTATACTTAAGTTATGAATAAATTTATGATGCATCTTCTTATGATTTTTAAATGGCATGCTCTTGTATATTGTCCTTATCCCTTGTTTGCATATATGCAAAATCATATACCTTATTGAAATCCATCATAATAAGGTTAACAAATGGATATGATGTACTTGTACTTTTTCTTATATGCATTTTCGCTTGTTACTTATCTACGGTATATACTTATTATTATCTTATGAATGCTTAAGATACGATCATGAGGCTTGGATAGGATGCCTTTGGGTGTCACATTAATCGTGTTGATCATGATCAAATAGTACCTCTCACTTTAAGGATGAAGCGATCAATGTCAAATATAAAATTTAACCATAGGTTAGGGTCAGATCCCCAGGGAATATGGGGTTTTGCTGCATTGATTCACTAACAATCATTTCAAATATTAAAATAACTCTATTCTCAATAAAATGGGAGCGGGTTGGGTTGGGTTGGGTTGAAATGACTTATAAGAAACTAAAACTATATTGACAAAGCAAAGAGACAATCAAAGCAGATAGAAACTTGGGAAATTATGTTCCCCATGATTCACTAACTCAAACACCCCAGATAAAAGAACTTAAATTGGGACTTTGCATGCAGGATAGTAACTTCGGTTCTTCCAACCCTTGGGCAAAGGTGAAGGTTGAATTTCACTATGGTGCTTGGTAGGCTATCATAGTGTGCCAACTAACCATTACGTATTATCCTAGTCAACCTCTCCTTGGTAGGGTTCGGTTGATTAGAAGAGAATACAACAATCAAATTATGTCACCCATTTCTTTTTCCTATTCATTACTACCTTGGTCGAGATCTTGACACAAGGATGGGCTTAATATTGGACACAATTAAACACAAAGTAAAACAAAGGAAAATGGATAATACATGGAAATACTCAACTCAAGAGGTGCAAATAATCTGGGTTATTT
Organism: Solanum sejunctum; assembly: GCA_025642045.1. Lineage (NCBI taxonomy): Eukaryota > Viridiplantae > Streptophyta > Magnoliopsida > Solanales > Solanaceae > Solanum > Solanum sejunctum. The sequence continues at coordinate 48,695 of JAOTQJ010152568.1, forward strand.
CAAGCTAGCTACTCATGGTTCCCACAACACCCAAGTTATGGGGTTTAGCTACTCAGGTTGGGCAACAACACAAATAATGAATGAAATAAATATGGTTGAGAAATTATCCAAGAAAAATAAAGAACAATAAACCACCTTGACTTTTGATTTACAAGCTTGGAAGATGAAGTTGAATTACAAGTGAATCTAATACCAAATTGAGTCTTCAAAATAAAACCCTAGTTTTCCACTCTAAACCCTAAAGATTCTCTTTACAAAATATTCTATCTTGTGTACAATCTGATTCCTCTCTACTAAAAATCCTAACTTATACTATTTATACTATTTACAAAAAAAGTCCTTAAAATAAATTAGAAAATCAGGTTGGTAGCAGTTACGGCTCATAGGGTTACCTATGAGTAGTAATCAGGCTTTCATAGTCAGCACTTGGCATTTTGGACATCACTGCTATGACCCATACAATGAGTCATTGTTTGATCTACCACTCATAGTGCCTTCTCATAGTCCATGCTTATAGTTCTTGATCCAATTTCAATCTACACTAATAATCACTACGAGATCCTTTTCTACGAGTCATAGTGAGGACCACAACCTATACCCTGGGCTCGTGTGGATGTACTTTAATTTTTGATATTTTGATTTTGGAAATTATTAATCGCTACACTCATCCCCTACGACACGTAGCTTGGGCTAAGACTTATAGTGGGTCTCATAGGTCCTTAAATTTAACAAAATCTACTACTTTTCCCTAAAATTAAGTGAACTTGTATTTTCTACAAAAATAATCAGAAAACACATAAAAATCATAAAAAGTTGCATTGAAAACACACAAAATACCTTGTTGTAGGAACCAAATGTGTTGTATCTTGACAACACATCAGACCTTCAAATTAGAACTGTTGCTTGTCCTCAAGCAATGACTCAATTTAGATAGATAATGAGCAATACATAGTAATCATTCTCCTTGCATATACTTCACTCAATTTAAACTCAGGTACCCATACTAGCACTATCACAACATGGTCATGTAGCTACCAACCAAATCGAGGTACATTGATGCATTAGAAAATCCAACTATGATAAGTTAAGGAGTATCAACAAACCATGATCACTGAACAAGTCATATGCTAACCATGCAATGTAAATGCCCTCTCAGAAAAAAAGTCCCTCTTTTTCACTCAATACGACTTCAAAATAGATTAAGGGACTATGCAAGCACACTCACTCTCACAAATGAGATTCATGTATGATGACCAATACCATAAGCTTACCTATATATTCACAACCCAAACTATTGACTGGTTGGATTAGGATCACTTTAGGACTTCATAGGCTTATAACGTAGGTTCACGAGGCTTTGGTTTGGCATTTTGGGCAATTAGTCACTAAAGGCAAACCTTGAACTATGTTTTTCAACACTTTCACCTTAACAACTTAACTATTCTTACATAGTTCTCCCTTACTCCTCATTTTCAAGCTTTTCGGGTATTTTCTCATCAATATTCAGCCTGTGCCTTATTTTCAAACTCAATTTGCTTTGTTCAACTCATACTAAGGAATATTTTTATCTTTTCCTCTTACTTGGTACATGACTTTTCATTCTTTCTTCTATTACCAACTAATCACCTCACTTTTGCTATTACACTATAATATAGGCCACCCTTACCTTAGGCTATTATCCTGAGGTGAAGTACACAATATCCAATCCTCAAACCAGAGCCACTTCTAGTAGGCACCCTCAACTTAGGCTTTTTGCCTCAGTCAAGGTTCACAATATTCCTGGATAGACCAGGGCCAATATTAGGGTATTTTACTAAATAAGGTTAGGCTATCTAGGTATTAAGAAAGAAAAGGTTTGTGTGAGGCTCAAACATTTAGAACAAGGGGTAAAGTCTTTCATTTGATGGATTATTTAGGCAAAAGTTGACTTAATTAAAGAATAATGGCCTAATATCCCTTCCTAATCCACACACTCTTCAGTACAACTAATAGTAACAAGGCAAGTTCTGAATTAGTAAAAAATGCATGAATGCACAACATTTAGCTCACACATACATGTCATTACATACATAGCCAACATAAACACACAGATCATGCTTCAAGCATCAACTTGCTTTTACTAAGTCAGAACAAACATTGCCAAACCATTCACACATGCAAGATTGGAAAAATAACTACAAATCACAAAAATTTTATGGGTACCAATATTCTAAAACATTTCATAAAAACTAGGGAAAAGGTATAAATTCTCCCCTGAAATTATCTCGAAAAGTCATTTACAGACTTTAACTATTTAAGTGACCTAATACACATCTATACTATGTCAAAGAGAATTTATTTGAGCCTTGTTACACCAAACCCAGATAATATGAAGAGAGTGAGATGCACTCACCCTGTTAAGTTAATACTCAACCTGTTTAGTTTTCACCAAACCATTTCATTTCATCCATACGCATCATTCATTCTATTTTACCCAAATCTATTTAACTTCTTCCAAGAACAAACAAACATAATATCCAATTTTAACCATAAATCAAAGAAGTTCTAAACATTTCTCCATTTTTAAAACAACAAAACAACATATTTTTACTTGAATAAAATTTGTATCTCTGGATTTGAAAGCCTTATCTGTGTGGGAAAAGAAGAAAATACCAAACTTGCTTCTACAACATCAAAAAGAGACCAAAAAAAATCAGTAAGAAATTTTGTAGATAATAGTATTTTAGTATGTCTAACATGAGAGAATATGGTTTGCTCTCTACATAACAGGGATTGTAGCAACTTCTGCAAGCAACCACCACTATTGCACCTTGCCTTCCTACAAATCTATTTCCATTGCGCCTACCCCTCTCCAAAATTAACTTATTTTTTCAGAGCATTTTCACCCATGAGAATAATAAAGCATGCCAAAATTTTCTCGCTCCACTACTATGCTTGTTCCCCATTTCTCCAACAACAGAGGGTCGTTTTACAAGCCCACCATTGGCAGCTCAATCAATCCCTATGGTATGTCATTGCATTCCCCATTGAAGATGTAGAAAATGATATCACAATCTATAAAAAGATTGAGTCTTTTTTATGAAAAAGAGAGGATTATGAAAAAGAAAGAAATGAATAAGAACTTACCTTTGATTTTCCTTTAATTTGGTGGTTGGATCTCCAAATTTTGGTTGAAGAACTCGAGTTCTTAAGATTTTTGGTTGAAAATTTTGGATCTTTTTTGATTGAAAAATGTGGGTATGGTAGTGGGTTTATTTATTAAACTGATAAATGGATAATTTTAACTAAAAAAAGTTAGAAAATCAATTATAATAGAGGCATGACACGCTCAAAGGAGGTTGGCTAAAATGTGCTTGGGGTGTGGGATAGGAAGGGTTCAAAAAATTCACTCTAGCATAATATAAGTATGCAATAGGTCACTTAAATATTTTAAGTGTGTAAATGACTTTTTGAGACAACTTCGAGGGGGAATTTATGCATTTTCCTTAAAAACTATTCAATACCATGTACATGCCAAACGTAAGCACTATAAATCAACAAATTATCCAAAGCACCTAAAAACATGTTGGTTCAACATAAAAATAAAAATCATCCACAATGCAAAAGAAACACAACAAGAAAACCTTGGGATATAGAACTAGGATAGTTATGAACTAATGGCTATTCAGACTTCACCTTAGTCCATAACGTCCCATAAACCAAAACAAATGTACTTTGTCCTCAAAATATGTACCAAAAATAGTAATAAGAATGGGGGTTAAAAACAGCAAACATCAAAAAGGTGCTCAAGAACCGGCATCTGTCTGGTCATGAGTGGCTCCCTCTTCCGGAGTGGCTTGTACTGCAACTGTGCTAGATGAGGCAACTCGATGCAATCTCTTAAGCTCTAGAGCTCTCCTTTGTTCTTCTTCCTATCTTAATCTCTGCAGGAAAACTACATGAACTAATCCTCCAAATCCTCATCCTCCTTAGAGGTCCTCTGCCTCTTTTGTCCTTCCTCTGCATCAGCATCCTCTAAAGGCCTCTTCCCTAGAGAACATAGTGGACCTGTGAATCAAATAGGTCAATCAAATCCTTATCCATAGGTGCTTCCTCTGGAGCTGTGATCGGGACTGTTAGTGATGCAATTAATTCAGCCATAAACTTAGACAACTTGTGCTGGAAAGTAGACATATCAGTACACTGGCTCCTATCAAACTTCTTTTGAACTCTAGCCTCGAAAGAGTCAACCTTAGCATCCATCGTGGAAATCCTCCGATCAATAATTAAAAGGGCGAATACCTTGAACCTCTTCTCCGAAGCCTGAACTGTCTGCCGGACCCATGGTTTAATTTGCTGCATCAATCAATCTAGCTGGGCCTCTATCCTAGATAACCTGCAAACTATTGCCTAAAACATAATAGTATACATAATAGGAAAGTTTACAAAAGGAATCTGAGCTGTAGATGGCTCTGGTGTAGGTGAAACTGTGGTGGGTCCTACCTTGATATTAGCTGCTGTAGGCTACTCTGGTGTACCTGGAGTAGTGGTAGTGGCAATAGGAGTCGTACCCTCTGTAGATAGGTTAGAAGGAAATGACTTAGGAATGGGAGGAGGTGTTACTTACTGGAGGGCCACTGAATTCTCATCAGCCTTGATCAGGATGGATTTCATAGAGTGAAGGGCCGCAACGTATGGATCTAGATGGAGAGATACACGCACTCTGACTTTCATATATAACTTATGGATCAAGATCATAAAGGGCATAGATATATTCCTCAAAGTTTGGAATCGTGTATCTGCTCATCCATCACAAGAGCCCAATCAATGTCATAGCTAGCTAAGGTGTTGGCTAGTAGGACCGTTCGCTCTAAAGTAATAACGTTATCAATAAATGTTGGATGTGAAGTTGAATAATGGACCACTAAAATTTTGTAAGGAAGGAGAAAAAAGACTTCACAATAGGCTCGGTGTGTATGTTGACCCATGTAGGCTTGAGTTCATTATCTGATATCTGATCAGCCACCCATCTTAGGAGCTCGATCCTCTAGTCCACATTCTTCCCAATCATAGCTTGTCTCATCTTATTAATCCAGCTAGCATACTCAATTGTGGACTACACTGCTTTGTAATTAGGCCTAAAATATACTTAACGGATGGTTTCCTCTGCAATGTTCACCCACTGGCCTCAAACCAGAACCTCTCTCAACCAGGGTTGATTAATAGCTTTCTTTCCTTTGGGAAGATCTCAGAGATTTCTGGCTGCATATGCTGAGTAAAACTCTCAAACTAGAAATAGGGCGTACTTGCGCAGCTTTGCTGTCAGTAACCAAAGCCCAATCCTATCTATCTAGGCCTCTAAATTAGGGTTATGGCTTAGCCCGAAATGAACTAAGCAGGGCTCCTCATTGAATGATCTAACAGGCTTCCCTTACCCTTTAGGCTCTAGTTCTTGCCGAAAGATAGCTTCCATGTGCATGATCTCCCATCAATGATACTGAGGGTCATCAACAGTGATGTATGGATTGACCGAGGACTAGGCTACTCCTCCGCCCTGGGGTACATCATTTGACTCGGAAATCCATGCTTCCCTCCTCATCAAACTGGGAGGTACTCTCAACTTCAATAGGAGTTTGTACAGTCCAAGCTCTATTTTGAGTCCTTTGAGCCATAGGGTCAATCTGGACATTTGGTTCTTCATTAGACCCCTTAGAACACTAGTTTTTTGAGTCCTCATCTCTTAGCCTCCTATTAAAGGCTCGAATGTCCATATTTCCATTCTTGGGAACCATTGTACATGAAATATTCATTACAAAACAACAATTTGTCCAAAATTACCTAAACAAATAACATAAATAGACAAAAGAAATAGAAATAAACAACAACAAAAGGGAAAACACTCAATAAAAATCAACACTACACTAGTTGTAGGTTATAGTATGAGGCCTTGGTACAACTTATAGTAGAGACTACAAGTCATACTGTGGCCTTTTAATCCATAGGTGCCTTGTAAAAGTTTATACTAGACTTAGGTACAAGGCTCAGTTATGACTCATAGCCATGACTATAGGTCATAGACTGGGCTCTATCGATTTTCAATAAGCAAACCTAATCATAAGGAAAGTTCACGAGACCCCATAACGGTTCATAGTGGACACTATGACTCATAGGTGGGTTTTCTATGGTAAGTGTTAAGGAACCTTCGGTCACTGTAATTCTTTATGAGTGGCCACTAAGACCCATAGGCCATTCTATAAGTTGTAGTAGGCTTTCGTAATAGGAAACAATAGGTACCTAAGGCTGGATTGGTTCTATCAGGAACCTTTTGTTCTAGGCTACACACTTATGGTATGGTTGGATCCATGGTGATTAAGTTATTATTCATAGTACAAGCTTCTTGTTGAAGCTCTTGATATATGCTGGTGTGAAGCTCTTTCTATTGTGAGACAGTATATATGGCATATACAATAGTCTGACTCCTTTTGGATTCTTGTAGGAATCTTTCCTCCATTGGGATCGCCTGTATTCAACTTAGGCTTACTTTTAGGAAGAAAGCTCATCCTTTCTTTCCCAGAGAAGTTTCACTATGTCAAAGTAATTTCCATTCCTTGTGCCCTGATGGACTGGGGTAGATAGCTTTGATTCATAAAAGAAAATGGAGAATGGATTGTCGAGATTGAATGAAGAGTATGTCGGGTCCAGCTGAACTGTGGTACTTGAAGATATAAAGGTGATTACCTTTTTTGGTTCAAATCTATATCTCAGCTGTGGGACCTGATCACTGATAGAGTCTATTTCTTTCTTTAGATGGTCGAAGAACTAGAAGAGGTTCTCCCATGTAGGACACTTTTCGAGCGGGATGATATGTAATTCTTGTTGCATTGCCTAAATAAGATGAGTGTTTTGGGCAAATGTGTCTACCATCCTGACCCTGCTGCTGGGCCTAGTTTTAGCCTGAGAAATATAGTGGTTGGAGTGATAGGCTTCTGACAACAGCTAGCTAGTTGTGATGAAATCTACTAACTGCCTGAGAACTTTGTCCTCCACGTGGATATTTGGCCTGATTTCTCCTGGGTGATGGATAATTGTTTATGGCATATCTGAAGCTTAGCTTAGGTTATCCTTGTCAATCAATTTGTGTAAAGAGAGGTTACTTTTGTGATAGGGGATTGTGGGAGATATCATGGATAGTGTTGGTATAGTCTCCTTTGTGGTGGTGTCAAGGTTAGGTGGAGTTGTTGAGGTGGAAAGGTTTTGAGGTATATATGAAACTAGGAATTTATATTTACCTGGATGACTCAGAGAACCAATCGAGGGATCTCCTTCATCGTAGAATTTCTGTAACTCCCTTTCACTTTTTCCTTCTCTTTTGCATCTTAGTGGAGTCTCCTCATCACTCGTTTCTTCTTTTATACAGCCTTGGCAGTCACAATTGGGGTTCTATGGAGTATGTCTAGTAAAAGGACATTTGAACCAATTTGCAGCACGTCCGTCATAGTCAAACTATTGTATCTAATCTTGTTCACTCCTGGCAGAACAAAGCAACCAAGAAATAGTTTTGGGGTCCATATCATTTGAATGATTTATAGGTACTAGAGGCATGTGGACCGACAGTACTATATGAGAGAACTCATTGGACTCTGTGAGATATGTGTTATCATGAACATCTTCAGTGCATGCTTCATTGTGTAAGAGAGGTCCACTACTTCTAGTCAAGTGCCTTGCGGTGCCTTTAATGATGAGAGAAGTCAATACCAAAGGTGAGGATGTCTCAACTCCTCATACTTAGTAATCCAAGACTCAGGAATAAGCTGTAAAAGTTTATCCCTGGGTAGCTTTCTTGATAAGAAAACACATCTGGTGGTTCCTTTGGTGGCATCAACATGTTGCAACAAATAATTGTTACCACCTGGGAACATGAGGCCCATGGTATCGTTTTGAACTCTCCAAGCTAGTTGGCAGTGCAGAGTAGCCTAAATAACATCTCTAGCTTGTGGATCTCTGAGTATATGGACCTGAACCTTCAACACCTCTGTGAGGTACGACTCGTACAGGGACATGTTGAAGTTGGGATAGATCGTGACAAACATAGTCCTGGTGTTAACAACAATCTCAAAGAGGTCTAAATTTACATGCTGGTACTCATTATATTGGGTGTCCAAGAGGGAAAGATGCGCCACTATGGTTTGGCCTTTTCTTTTGTGATACATCAATGCAACTCTAACAGCACCAAAACGGATATGGGTGAACCCTAATCTTTTCCACTGACATGGAAAGTCCTCTGATATTTGTAGTATGATGAATTGTTCTTCTTAGGTCACAAGAATAGGGTGCTAGTCAAGTTCTATGGTAGAAACATATTCTTTTACTCCTGTGGGTTTAGGTTAGACTAGGGAGTGTATTAATACTTGAGATACCCGACTTCATTCCCTTCAAAATCTTATCTTGGTGATCTGCCCTTTTCAACATCTTGTCAAATATTTTCTTGATCCTTGAATTGCTGGAACCGGCCTCGCGATTATGAGGAGGCACATAAGGACCATTTCTATACCTACCTCTTCGTCCCCATTTTGCCTCAGGTACCCTATCTCTCTCAAAATAACCACCACAATTATCTCTATATGCACCCTCTCGATTGTAGTTCCAACCTTGATTTCTGAAACCTTAATACCAATAGTCCAGATTAGACCCGTGGGAATTGTTCCAAAAACCCATTGCTTAATCTCTAACAAATTAGCATCTTCATTATAATATGGCTCACCATACATGTGCTCTCTTAGCGGTAGGTGTACTACCACATGAACACTCTCTCAAGTTTGTTTCACCACCAAGTCCATAGTAGTATAGAGTTTAGCAAGTTGTTGCATGATCTCATCATTGATTTTTGTTTGATCCGAAATAGTGTAACCGTACAAGAGCTTTTTGTAGTAGTTTTCTCTCTTTGGCTGCATGCTCTGTTGGCCTTCATACTTGCTCTATCCTTTCCACTATCCTTGTGAATGGTTTGTCTATGAACATGCCTCCCATGATTGTATTGGCACTGGCTTGACTATTCTCAACAAGATCCCAATAGAAAATTTCCACTAAGGCATCATCCAAAATCTTATGGTCCAGAACTATTCTGAAACACTTGTTGAACCTATACCACATTGTACTAATGGAATCACCTGACAATTGCTTAAAGTTATTGATTTTGTCCTTTAGTTTGAGCTTTTTGGACCTTGGAAAATATCACTCTAAGAAGGCTCTTTGCAATTCTGCCCAAGTGGTGATTGAACTTTGTGGGAGTTTTGATAACCATATTGCTGCATTTTATGTGAGAGACAAAGGAAACACTCGTAACCCAACAAATCCATAGAGAGATTCTATATACCCATCACATTTTACAAACAACTACAACAGTATGAAGATGACTGTGAGGATCCTTAGTAGGTAATCCTGCAAACAAACTACAGTTCTAAAGCATTTAGAAAAATCCCCGACCCTGTGGACTTAGTGTCTACTGGTAGTGGTGGCAACACTATAGCAACTGTAACATTCATGGTCATAGGGTTTAACTGATATTGATTCCAACCATATGCATTCTCAATGAAATCCCTATAGTGTAGCCTATTTTTCCTTAGTGGTGGATTCTCATCTCTACCCGCATCATCATCACGTTGATCCATGACTTTATCAACCACAACATCCACATTTGCTTGGGCTATTCCCCTTGCAAGATGATAGATCTCATGGTTAATTAGAGCTAAGGGTCTGCCTTGGCTCCTTGTGTGGGGCATACACCTAGTATACCCTACAAACGAAACTAAAAAAATACAAAACAAAAACAATAGTAAAATACAAGAGAATAGAGCAATCAACACTTGAGTTAACTAGTAGTGAAATCAAGTCAAAACCTAGCTGTATTCTGTGGCAACGACGCCATTAATTTTGATCACAGTCAAAAAGTACCTCTCACTTTAAGGATAAAATGATCATTGTCAAATATAAAACCTAACCATAGGTTAGGTTCGAATCCCAAGGGAATATGGGGTTTTGACGCATTGATTCACCAACAATCATTTCAATATCAATTAACTCTATTCTTAATAAAAGGAGGGGGGTTGAGATGAGTTATAAGAAACTAAAACTATACTAACAAAGCGAAGAGACAATCAAAGTGGAGAGAAAATTGGGAAATTGTGTTCCCCATAATTCATTAACTCAAACACCCCGACTAGCATAATCTAAATTGGGACTTTGCATGCAGGAAGGTAACTTAGGTTCTTCCAGCCCTTGGGCAAAGCTGAAGGTCGATTTTCACTATGACACTTGTCTAGCTACTATAGTGTGCCTACTAACCATTACCAATTTCCTAGTCAACCTCTCCTTGGTCGAGTTTTGTTGATTAGATGAAAACACATTAATAGAATTTTGTCACCCATTTCCTTTTCTTATTCATCACTACCTTGGTCGGGATTGTGACACTAGGTAGGGTTTGATGTTATCAACATTAGACAACAAGTAAAAAAAAGAAAAATAGATAATACATGCAAATACCCAACTCAAGAGGTGCAAATAATCTAGGTTATTTCAAGCTAGAAACTCATGGTTCCCACAACACCAAAGTCGTGGGGATTTAGCTACTCATAGCTTGGCAAACAACACAAATAATGAATGAAATAAACATAGTTGAGAAATAACCAAAGGAAAATAAAGAACAATAAACCACCTTGAGTGTGGATTCACAAGCTTGGAAGATAAAGTTGAATTACAAGTGAATCCAATTCTAAAATTGAGTCTTCAATATAAAACCCATGTTTTCCAATCTAAACCTAAAGATTCTCTCTAGAAAATATTCTATGTGAAATCTGATTCCTCTCTACTAAAAACCCTAACCTATACTATTTATACTATTTACAAAAATACCCTTTAAATAAATTAGAAAATCTGGTCAATGGTAGTTACGGCTTGTAGGTATGACTCGTAGGGTGACCTAAAAGTCATTATCGGGTTTTTGTAGTCAACACTTGGTATTTTTGACTTGACTTCTATGATCCATACTATGACTCATTGTTTGGTCTACAACTCGTAGTGCCTTCTCATAGTCTGTGCTTATAGCTCTTGGTCTAATTTTCATCAATATTGTTAATCACTACGAGGTACTCTTCTATGACTCATAGTGAGGACTACAACCCATATAGTGGGATCTTATGGTTGAACATCAATTTCTCAGATTTTGATTTCAGAAACTGTTTATCTCTACGGTCATCCCCTATGACTCGTAGCTTGGGCTACGACTCAGATGGGACAAAACTACTTTTAAAAGAGAACCTTAAATTCAAGAAAATCTACTACTTTTTACAAAAATTAAACCAACCTTTATTTTATACAAAAATAAACACAAAAACCATAAAAATCATAAAAAGTCCCATTGAGAACACACAAAGTTCCATATTTTAGGTACGAAATATGTTGTATTTTGAAAGTATATCATGTGTCACAGCTAGGCCCTAGGTTTGAATCCTGTCAATAAGTCCCTGAACCCTTATAGAGGGGATTTCACAAAAATTTCCAAAATTTTGGACCAATTTCACTTACCAAAACTCCTAAAATCCTCTTAGAACATTTGTTCTAAATTCTTCCAAAATTCTAGGGTTCCAAGACTTTTCCATTAAAGGCCAAGCTTGAAGATAATTCCAAAGTTTCTTTAAGTTTCTCCTACCTTTCTCAAGACTATTAAGGTATGTGAATTTCATCCAAACCTCTTTTCAACTCAATCCTTTGATTACAAGGATAATTTAATAATGTGTACTTTTTGCTCCTCTTATTATGCATGATTTATGTTGGGAATTGTCATTCATTGAATTGAACTGCATGAATTCCTTTTAAGGATTGATATTTTGAAGTACTTTATGACATTTAAGCTATGTATGCTATCACACTATGAAATGCTATGAGATTTACAGTTTATGTGATGATTTTCATGATGCCCTAACTAGGGTTTTATAATTATTATGGTGGGTTTTCTTGAATGGTTTCAAAATGATCATGTTTTACCTTACTCATGCACATCACTTTTGAATTTCATAATTTTAAGTCCTTATGCATAGACCCTCTAAGCTTTGGAATTAAGACTATATACTGAAGTATTTTATGTATGATAAAAGGTTTTGCTACATATTATACATGATGAATATTATTTTGTAATGGCCTTGCTGGTCTTTTTTGAGATTATTTGTGAAAATTTACTCGTTTACTCTTTTGTAAGTTTCTTTGGACCTATTTTAAACTATATGTGAGGTTAGAACTGAAATCCTGAGTTGTAAAAGTAAAAAATGTGATCTTTCATATTTTTGGAAGTTGTTGAAAAAGTAATTTTTTATGTCATTATGAGTTCAAGTCTCAGATCTAAAATTTGTCGATTAGCTCTGAAATGTAGAATTTGATCTAGGAGAAATTACATAACTGATTTTTTCCCCAAAGTTATATTTTTAGTTATTTTCAAAGTCGAAGTTTAATTCTGGTCAACATTCAGAGTCTGGAAACTCATGTTGATAGTTTTAATAGTTTAAGATAGTTAAACTAACAATAGAAAGGGTCTCGCCATAATTTTTAGAGTTTTCGAGGGCAATTTTGTGAGTTAAACTAACAATAGAAAGGGTCTCGCCTAAACTAGTTTTATGAGTTGCATTGATAATTGTATCGAGGAGACCTCATAATCAAATTTTAATAATTTTATTGAGTCATAATCACCACTTCTGGTACATATACATGTCTGGTTTATATATCTCGGATTCCACTGGAATCCGGGGTCTATTCCAAGTAAGAAAATGCAATTAAAATATCATATCTAGTGCAAGCCAATTTCTTCTCCGCATTCATAGGTGCGCCTCTACATTCACTCAGTAGCCTTCCATGTTCACGAAGTGCTAGGACTTAGGCCTCCGGGTTCACAGAGGTCTGCATGTCCTTGGTCTGTACGTTCACAGATAACTCTCAGTGAACTACCTGAGTTAGTTTTAGAATGAGAAAAAAATCATTTTTAATCCATTGTTGAATTTTCAAGCTTCTTGGGATGACTTGACGAGGATTTTCATAAAAAAAAACTCTTGGGTAAGTATTTCTTTCATTAAATTAATTAATTTTCATGACTTGTATCTTGATTTTATCTTGAATTTCTTGATTTTGGATGGTCAAATTGGTAATTTTATGTATTTGAATTGGCAAAATTAATTGGTGATTTCTCTCTCAATTTAAACTCCATTTTAGTGAGATTTTCACCCACGAATTCCTTTTCTCGCATAGAATCTTAATTTTGGTCAATTTTCAAATTCAAGAACATCAAATTTTATCCCTATTTTTGATAATTTTTTTCCTAAGCCTAATTCGCGTGAATGTGAGTATCAAAATTCATCTCTTGATGCATAGTAATTATTTTTTATAGCAATTGGTTCATTTGGAGATCATTTTGAAGATTAGATTGATCTAAAGCTTGGTATGAATGCTTTTTTAGCATCCAATTGAGTTTTACTAACATTTGTTGGACTAAATATGAGTTATTGGATATTTTATGTGATGATTGTAAGATTTAGCTAGTTTCATGATTTGTTGGATTGATGTTGAATTTGTTTGAAATTGCGAAAATGATTATATGAAAATTGGAGTAAATTGTTCTTTATTGGTAAATTGAGATGTATTTTTGAGATTTGGGATATTTTGGATATTATTGTGATAATATGAACTGTGATATCATTTGGGAAGTTTTATGGCAACTTTTCAGTATTTGAGGTACTTTTGAGAATCATATGTAGGTGGTTATAGGGTAATTGATAGTTGCACTTAGGGACAATCAGCTAGGACTAGTTTTTATAGCACAAGATTTAGCTACACCCACTTATGGAAGCAGTTCAATCATAGAGCCTAAGAAGGCAGCGCTAGGCGATTGCTGCGTGAGGGAGGTTTCAGTGGATGTCGATCTAGATTCAAGGGACCAAGGGGCCAATTAACATCTAGGTTTCAAGTAGGGGCATCTTGGTCTACGAGTCAGAGTTATAGGGCTTTCAGGTCAGGATAGCTTAGTCGGGCTAGCGGAGCTCAAGGTACTTAGTTTTTTTAATTTTAATCATAGAATATTGGATCACTGGCTCAGATATCATTCGGAATGTATGGCGGTGTACTTAGTTTCAGTTCGGGTTACTATTATTGTTGTTCACTGGA
>JAOTQJ010152568.1:62972-75852 GCA_025642045.1 Solanum sejunctum
CTGGCTCAGATATCATTCGGAATGTATGGCGGTGTACTTAGTTTCAGTTCGGGTTACTATTATTGTTGTTCACTGGATCATGGTCTAGAGATTTACTAAAAAGTAGGCCAAGATAGTTGCCTCATGGGCTGCTAGTTTAGCTCCCCTACTGACCATTAGGGCCAGAGGGTCGGATTTGGGTCATAGAGGTGACACTAGAGATGGAGGTCAGCAGGGCCATTCTTTCAGTGCCACAGCTATGGCAGAGGTTGAGACTTCAAATGAGTTTGCCGTAGGTATTACTATTTGGTATCGGTCATCGGCTTCATGTTTATTTGATTTAGGTTCTACACTTTTTGCATGTATCTATTTATTTTACCTCTTGCTTAGGTGTGAGTCCCTAGTATCTGCAGTCCTTGATTTGTTTATTGATATTATTGTGACATTTTATTAGTGGGGAATAATGTATAGTGACTCTGTAGGGTGGTAATATATAGGCAGGTTTGATATTTTTGGATGGGCTTAATCTTGATATTCTCCTAGGTATTATCAACTCTACATCACGTTATAGTAGATGATTATATCGGGATTGTTAATCAGGCTATATATGATATGTTTCTAGTAGTGTGATAGGAATTGTTAATCAGGTACCAGCTTATAGTGTGTTTTATATTCAGGCTGAGAGATTGTACCGATCGATTGTTAGGCATACCTAGCCCATACTTGTGATGTTACAGCTAAACCCTTATTGTGGAGCCCATCCTGGTAATTGTGAGTTCTTAGATTTGTTTCCTGCTGATTTGCCAAATTATTGCTGGCTCAGATATCATTCGGAATGTATGGCGGTGTACTTAGTTTCAGTTCGGGTTACTATTATTGTTGTTCACTGGATCATGGTCTAGAGATTTACTAAAAAGTAGGCCAAGATAGTTGCCTCATGGGCTGCTAGTTTAGCTCCCCTACTGACCATTAGGGCCAGAGGGTCGGATTTGGGTCATAGAGGTGACACTAGAGATGGAGGTCAGCAGGGCCATTCTTTCAGTGCCACAGCTATGGCAGAGGTTGAGACTTCAAATGAGTTTGCCGTAGGTATTACTATTTGGTATCGGTCATCGGCTTCATGTTTATTTGATTTAGGTTCTACACTTTTTGCATGTATCTATTTATTTTACCTCTTGCTTAGGTGTGAGTCCCTAGTATCTGCAGTCCTTGATTTGTTTATTGATATTATTGTGACATTTTATTAGTGGGGAATAATGTATAGTGACTCTGTAGGGTGGTAATATATAGGCAGGTTTGATATTTTTGGATGGGCTTAATCTTGATATTCTCCTAGGTATTATCAACTCTACATCACGTTATAGTAGATGATTATATCGGGATTGTTAATCAGGCTATATATGATATGTTTCTAGTAGTGTGATAGGAATTGTTAATCAGGTACCAGCTTATAGTGTGTTTTATATTCAGGCTGAGAGATTGTACCGATCGATTGTTAGGCATACCTAGCCCATACTTGTGATGTTACAGCTAAACCCTTATTGTGGAGCCCATCCTGGTAATTGTGAGTTCTTAGATTTGTTTCCTGCTGATTTGCCAAATTATTGCTAGAGAGAAATATTGATGTTAGTGTAGAAGCACATTAAACTCAATTGAGGATTAAGGTGGAGGATATCCCAAAAATTGCATTTTGAACCCAATATGGCCATTCTGAGTTTTTGATTAAATCTTTTGGCCTAACTAATGTCTTGTTGTATTTGTGGATCTTATAACTTATGTGTACCAGGTGCATGGTTGTGGTTGACATATTGAGGTCCCTACATATTAGGATATGGGTTGTTACATACTATACTACTATGATTGATCTGCTAGATATTTGAATTATGAGTCTTAGTCAATTGAGGTTATATGTGTTAGATTAAATTATGGAGTCTAGCTATGAGCTGTATAATGGTGATTTATGGTAGTTCTATTTATCTGGTTTTAGGGCCAGTAGGTGGTGATTAGTAGTGGTTTACTTTCCTTGCTCGTACTTTTTAGTTGCAACTAAATAATGATAGTAGTTGAGGATCATCACTAAGAGGATGATATATACCTTCATGTGAAGGGATGTATGGGGAATCTTCCAGTGATTAGTACATTGGGTTTCTTCCATATATAAAAGCCCTGACAGTTGTTGAAAGTATGGGTGATTAGCATGCCAATCAGTTGTTCCATTTCTTAATATTTATTGTCATATTGAGGCTAATAATAACTATTGCGTTAATAATATGGTATATTGCGATTGTGTCCTTACATTTTCTTACACTATGATTGTTATTATTGTTGTGATTGATTGATTGAATAATGAGCGAAAGGGGCCAAAGCCCCTATGCATGACTGTTATTCTATTAGCTATTGTCTATAATTATTTTAATTATCTTGTGGGTCGTGTGTGGTTAATCAATGGTAATTACTTGGATAAGGGAATAGGAAAACAGAGTAAAGTCCATATATGTGGAATATGGCTAGATTTAGGGATAATTCTGATTGTTCAAGTGTAAGTTGGTGTGTCGACGGCATGTAGCCAGTTGATTTCTTATTACATGCTAGTTGATTGAGCTAATGGGCTTAATGATGGATCTTTGAGGATTCCTTATTGATTGCACCGACTTTTTGTTAGATATAGAAGGGTGGTTGCATTTCTAGATAGTTGAGATTACCAAAACTGTTGTTGGATACTGAGCATTCTTATGACATTTTATTCACTGTCTACTATGAATTTAGGGTTAGTATCCCCTCGTAGTTCAGATTGAAGTTTGAAACTATGCCTTTTTTATTCTTTTTTTTAACAAAAGTTATTATCACAGACCAAAATGGTTCACAACTAGAAGAAAAGGGAATAAGGTGGAAACCATCTCAAAAATAACATAACAAATCACCCAAAACCTAGAGTCATGAATACAAGAGCATCTAAGCAATACAAAAGTGTAAATACACAAGTTTGAAATGAAATACAAAGGTGTCTCATGGAATATAATACAAGTCTAAAAGGAAAGTAAAAAAAATCCCAAAGATCCACAGCGATTCAAAGTTTGAACCTCATTAGTAAGACCAGGATAGATGTAGAAAAGTCCAAAAGAGTGAATTAGCTACCCTATGTGATTCCCTATGCTCAATCTGTAGGGATGAGGCAGAGTAAGGGTGAGTATACCAAAATGTACCTAGAAGGTTCAACCGATTAGGTAAGAGAAATCAAAACAAGAATGTAATAATGAAGAATTCTATCCCTACATCCAAAAAGGTTAGCACATGATAAAAATATATACAATAATAATGAGCTAATATATCCTCAAGAATCCATGATGCCATATAACTACAATATGAAATATAATGCATAACTCATCAATTCAATTACCAAGGGTGTCACAGCCTTGCAACCTGCCTGTGGTCAAGTAATATCAGAATACCGCAACCTTGCCACTGCCTCTCTAGTCTAATGCAACAACCTTGAACTTCCTAGTGGTCAAGGAATATTATGTTGCCAATTCCTTTCTATCTTCCCGTGGTCAAGTTATATGAACTATGAATCTCATTGTTGCCTCCTGCCCTGATCAAATGGGTGGTACTAATGTAAATCATAATGCCTTTGCCTCCTGCCTGGGCCAAGAGATGTTATAAATTGCACATAATAGAAGTAAATCAACAACGCCATCCAAGTATGCATGTCATCATGGAATAGCAGTACAACAGGAATACCAATGCTTGAAACTCATAATAATAATTTGTACTCAAGGAGTAATATCAAGCATCGCAGCTAATGTCCAAACCATAATCATATTTTAGATCATCATAATTCTATCAATACTTAGGAATGTCAATAATATCAAACCTTACTCATCCCAAGTATGCAAGAATATCAATATTACGGACCTAACTTGCTATAAATATGCAAGTATTACAATGATATTAAAGCTATCTTCATCCGAAATATACAAATATAACAATGATAACAGACCTACACTGTCCCAACAACACAAGAATATTACCAACTAGTCTCACAAGTCTCATTTAGTCACATTCTATATCAGGTCTTCATTATTTCTTCAAAATCCATCTCAGATCATCAATAAAATAAAAATTACACCACATTTTGGCTCAACTGAAATCACTTTTCCATCATTGTTTCAATAAATCAACTCAATTACATATTATCCATTTAACTCTCAAAATTATCATAAGAACAAGATCAATAACTCAAATCCAGCCCTCAAAGTTATCCAAACCTACCTTAATGCGAAAACTGCACTTGGACAAGCATTCCATCAACTCAAGTCCTCAAATCGATCCCCCAATTTGGTCAACTACTATCAACAATAGATACTACAAATGAAGATAAGCATTTTCATACTCATATTGGCATAATATAGGCTTAGGGGCAAAAAGGTTAAAATTAGGGTTTAAATTCGGAAGTCCCAGCTTTAAAAATTAGTTTCAAAATCAAGTTCTACAAAAACATTTAGAGTTCATGGGTGAAAATTACATTAAATCATGCTTAAATTGAATGAGAAATTGGAATTTAAAGTTTGAAAGCCGTGGTCTAAGAATCCTAATTTTGAATTTTGGAAGTCATGAATTTGAAGATAAAAGTAAGATAAATCTTATGGAAAATACTTAGAATAGGGCTAGAAATGCTTACCCAACAAAAGTCATCA
The DNA here is from genome assembly GCA_025642045.1 of Solanum sejunctum. NCBI lineage: Eukaryota > Viridiplantae > Streptophyta > Magnoliopsida > Solanales > Solanaceae > Solanum > Solanum sejunctum. The sequence continues at coordinate 67,646 of JAOTQJ010152568.1, forward strand.
AAAACCATTCTTTAAAATCGCCTACAGAAACTTGGAAATTCGAAAATAGATTAAACTTTATGTTTCTTGAGTTTCAATCTGTCTAGGTATAAAACAATCTCTACAAACTTGGGTAGGGTCCTGCGAGTGCAGAGCTTGTTGGAAAAAGGACCTCCTCGATAGCGAAAACCAACCTGCAAACACAGAGAGTAAAAGTTAAGGGGCTCACTCACGTATTAACACTTTGTGAATATGTAACTTTGTCTATGAACATAGAGCACAGTGACACTATGACCTCTGCAAATGCGGAGAATAGAAGCACCTACACCAGAAGATAGTAAAAACTAGTAACCTTGTCCAAATTCCCTACTCGCAATGGACCCCCAAAACACATTCGAACTCAGAATTTTACAAATCAAATATGTATCCATACCTGAATAGCCATCCAGATGTCATAAAAAAAGCCTAGGGCATAGACGTGGCATGGCAAATGGGGATCCTGAAGGAACCCCAAACAAGCCTCTTAGCATATCAATCACACATCCTTGGTTGCAGAAGTATAATAACAATAACATGAGATATAAATAAGGGGATGGGACTAAGGGATCTCTTTGATAATCAGAAAATCCTCAAGAGTCAAGCTCATAGTATAAGTACATCAATTTTTTGATCAATACCTCTAACATAGATTGGAGCAGGGGAAAAGTCACTTTTCATGCTCACCCTCATAGTATCAAGTGTTCAACATAAAGGGAAGATTGGTTGGACTTGTGGGAAGGAAGGTTCCCTCAATAAAACCCACATACCTTAGTGATTATGTTGGAGGAAACCTGATTTAGAGGCGAAAGATTCGAAAGCCAAGCTTGCACCCTTTACATGAAAACCTTGAAGAGCTTGAGAGAGTTTTGAGACTTACAACAATGTCTTTTGAATGAGGAGGAATGAGATAAATTAGGGTTATTAGTAGGAGGCATATATGGGGTCAAAATGACATAGCTTGGACTTAGAAAAAAAGAAAGGTCAAATTTACCTCTACTTAAAATCCTGGCCGGACAGATCTATGAGACCCCATGTATGAGGCATATAACATTCTATAAGCCGTACATGGGTTTCATCTAATCATCTTTTTCCAAACTTTAGAGGCTCCCTTTACTCTGATTCCCATTCTACAAGATTGTCTATGACACGTAGAGTACATTATGTGTCATCTGATAAATCATAGATTGAACTTCAGAAACATCCCAAATTTCATCAAGTCTGTAAGGTTCTACAAATCTACTTTATGGGTTGTGCTTAATCTCATGAGTCGTGAATCCCTTCGTAAATATTGATAGTTTTAAATTTCTGAGCTTCTTTCTTGTATCTGGATAGTTTCTAATTTCTGAGCTTCTTTCTTGCATCTCTCCTACTCCTATAAGTGGGGTCTTATAGTTCCTAAAAGTCCACTTAGCTTAAATGACCAACCAAAATTATAGTATATCCTTTTTTCCTAAATTTGTTTAGCCCAAGATGTATCTATTCTTTGCGAATTCCTAATTAACATAACCTTATTAGTTGTAAAATCCTAAAATTAGTCCTGGTCCTTCCTTGAAGTTTGTGTACCTTGACTGACCCAAAAATCCTAAGTTGAGGGTGTCTACAAAAAGGTACTTGGTTTTGAGGATTGATATTATGTGCCTTGACTGACCCAAAAAGCCTAAGTTGAGGGTGGCTAGTGTAAGGGTGAAACACAAAAATGAGGGAAAAAGTTAGTGATACAAATAAAAGAAGAATAATCATGCATTGGGTGCAACAAAGTTAAGTGATGCCTTAGTTGTAAGTTAAAAGGAAAAATAAAGTGTAAAAGCAAGACAAAAAGCTAAAATAAAAAGAAAGAACCTAGGAAAGCTTGAAGTAGGAGAAAAGGAGAATGAGATGGAAAATAGCAGTGTTGGTAGGGAAAAAGTGTAGGAAAATACTGTGTTAAGGAGATCCTTTAGCCATTATGTTCCTAAAATACCACACCAATGTCCCTTGAGCCTATATTACAAGCCTATAAAGTCTTAAAGTGATTCTAGTCCAAGTAGTTGAAGGTCTTAGTCATGAATATAGGGGCAAGCTTATGCTATTAAGCATGATGTTTGAATATCTTTCTGAGAGCAAGTGATCTTGCATAGTCCCAAGGTTATACATGAAACATCATTGAGAGTGAAATATGGGACTTCTTTCAGTAAAGGTACTTGCATTGTATTGGTAGTATTAGACTTATTCAATGATTGTGGATTGTTAAAAGTATCTCACTTGTTGTAGTTGTGTTATCACATGCACTAGTCTGCATTGGTTTGCAAGATCGCTATCTGACCCTGGTTTGAAAGAGTGGTGAGGGTTTCTGAGTTCAAGATTGATGTGATGTATGCTATTAGATTGAGGTCTATATGTTACTATATTACTTATATAGATTGAGTCCATTACTTAAGGACAAGTAATAATTTTAAGTTGAGGGTGTTGATGTACTGTCAATCTACAACACTTTTGATGCTTAAAACATAGAATATTATGTGTTCTCAATATGGTGTTAGTTGATTTTATGTGTTTTTGCATTATATTTGCAAGATTATAAGGTTGGCCCTTATTTTGGGAAAAAGTATCGAAGTTACTGATTTTGATGTAGTATGAGACCCTTTACAGGACATAGTTTACCCTATGGGCCTTGAAGTGTGTTTTGTGGACAATTCCAGTGAGGGGATGAATTTCAGAAGTTGATTCTACAAATATGCAGATAGGTCGTGGATTGATTTATGACTCATAGAACATTGTTCGCGCCTTAAGGATCAGAGATGAGGTATTTTTTGAAGATTCACTAAATGAAACCCTCCAACTGGTCATAAACCACTTTGCAGGTCATAGAGAGGAATTGTAAACCTGAAGTCTTGTTTTCTAGCAACACTGTACGAGACCTCGATTATGGATCTTTGAATACAATACGGCTAGTAAACCTATTCGTGAGGCGTGTCGACCACTATTCTATTATCATGCCCAAAAGTCTCGTAGGGCGGACCGGCACTCGTTATCGATATGGCTTGCGAGAACTAACCTGTAACTATATGCGTTCTATACATATTATAAGGGGGTTTTACATTTGACATTAATTTAAGTAGATAAATAGTGATAACAAACCAAAAGGAAATGCATATGACTAGGCCATTGGGGCCACGTTGTCTAAAGTGTGAGACATGACTTCACTGTGCTTTACATAGTCTACAAAGCCTCTAAATAAGGAAAAACATCTGACAAGGGTTGGGACAGGCCCCGCCTTAGCAAACTGTACAATAAAAACATGTAAGCTCTAGTCTAGTACAAAGCCCCGAAGCAACCTGGAGCTTGGTGACAGCAGCAAAATATCCTATACTCCTACTGGGAAGATCTACTAGCACCTATACCTGCAACATGAAATGCAGGTCCCCCATAAGGGATGTCAATATGGTATAATATACTGGGTATGTAAAATAGGATATACTATATATAAATTAGCAACTCAAATGAAACCATGCATCTGTGGAAGATCAGGGACCACCCTTAGTTATGTTGTGGAATCATGTACTTTATGTCCTTTATATCACTTTACCTTTATTGTAAAATCTGTACTGTAAAATCTGTGCACAATTGTAATCAAATGACCAACTAATCAGTGGTAAACTATATCGGGATCATCCCTATGATAGGTTCTTTCTGAACCCCCTCGGGCTACCACCCGTAATACTGTATTGGGATCTCCCCTATGCTAGGTTATTCTTGAACCCCCTTGGGCTACCACCCATCAAAACTTTATACTTTATCTTTTAGTTACCTTTGAGATGATTTTTTTGGTAGCCATAACATTGGAGCAGTAAGACTATATATGTAGCACATGCCATGGGGATGACCACATAAGACAATATGATAATGAAAAAAGTACATTACACAAATAATGCAATGCGTATGAAATGGAACAACTTGTGAACTTTATTTTGTAGCAGGAACTCATGTAACTTGGTGTGAATGTATCTAGGCAGGTTTGAAGTTAACTATGTATGGAATCATATGAACATGTAAAAGAGTGGAGACATGGTTAATAGTTGTGTCGTAGTTGGCAAGTGCCTTTGTGTACCCACGAGGGATCTATGTTTCATGCCAAGTGATACGAAATCAAGTAACCATACATACGTCGTCGTCGGACCTTGTTATTACCTCGAGATAACCTTTCTTTCCTCCAAATACTTATCTATGACATAGTAAGTGATAACACTAGAATTAATAGCCAATAGAGACACTTGGCATCCCAATCACATAAGAAAACAATACATGGGCAGCAAGCGGGTGTTTATAAATCAGGGCGTATTCCTTTAACGTTTCCAACCCTAATCGTATTTTCTAATACACATTAGCATGTGTACATAATTTACAGCCTATTTTACGTCCATAACATCCTTACAACAGCCCACAAAGTACAACACATCACAATTCCACACAATCTAAAAACGGACAGCATAACGTTACCTTCCTTCGCTACACTTCGATGTCGACAACTCCAAACTTATTCCAAGCTTAACCAAACAGTTCCAGCAACATTTATCCATACAACTAGCTATGAACTAGTTTCATAATAGTAGAAAATTAGTTATTAAGGATGTGAAGCAACAACTTGCTCTCCAACAGTCCACAAGTTCATATGAAGTACATAATTGTGATATCATATAATGACTCACTTTTGTGGACTGTAAAAGTAGTTGATCAGCGTTTTTACACTGCTGTAAAACCAATATTTGTTGCTTAATTAAGTATTAATATGTAACTAACCAACCAACAAGATAAAACCTCTTAATTAACAAGAAAAGTACACAAGAATCCTTAGTATACAATCTGTCCAGAATTTCCAGTACCAATATATTAACATATACTTCTTGTTTTTCATACTAGAACTATACTAAACACATGTGTAAACTTACTTACCACTTACTTCAAGGTGTAAGTCTTACCCAAGAACCCTAGGAGAGTTATTTAGCTGCTTTGCAAGGTGAAGAAAGAAGAACAATAAAGTTGGGAAAACACAGAAATTTTTCAAGTTAAAAGTGAATGGATATTTGCTGCTTATGACCCCTCTTTATACTACTACTTTGGCCAACCTTCTCTTGGTCTTTTGAAAATCTTACACAACAAATTAATAAGCTACTTATCCAGCAGCTTGTCCATTAAACTTGAGCCAAAATGGGCCTCCAAGTTGATGGACTTGGGCTCCCTATTTCGCCAACTTTTCTTACTTGTTTTTTTTTGGCCCAATTTGCTAAGTGTATTGTGATGTCTTTGGGGACATTTTTATTATACTTCTTGGGCTTATCATATAGACCATTTATGATATTAAAACATGGGCCAAAGTTATACTCTTAACACGGACTTTATTCGTAATCGAACTTGGACAATTTCGATGTCGAGCCTCGTCTTCGTTTAACTTCCAAATTTAAGCTAAGCAAGTAGGTGACTCACCTGCTAGCTTATTAAGTCCTACAAGCACCTCAATTCTCTCACTTCATTTTAAGGTCGTAATCTCCTCAATTCGACACAAAACATGTATACACTCGACCCTCTTAAGCGCTAGATGCACATATAGCCCATTAAAGTGAGATTCAAGCACTTTTGAAAATTAGCGCTAATTTGTCCAAACCATGTAATGTTTCATTTGCATTGTGCTAATATTGTAACGTGTGGGGTCTCCTGTCATTCCCCAAAGTCCCATAGGGCGGACTGGCACCTATTACCGATAAGGCTTGGGAGAACCAACCTGTAACTATATGCATTCTATACAAATTATAAGGGGTTTCTACATTTCATATGCCTTTAAGCAGATAAACAGTGATAACAAGCAAAAGTTAAATGCATATGACTAGGCCATTAGGGCCACGCTATCTAAAGTGCGAGACCTGACTTCACTGTGCTTTACATAGTCTACAAAGCCTCTAAATAAAGAAAAATATGTCACAAGGGTCGGGATAGGCCCCGCCTCAGCAAACTGTGCAATAAAAACATATAAGCTCTAGACATGTACAAAGACCCAAATCAACCTGGAGCTTGGTGACAGCAGCAGAATATCCTGTACTCCTGTTAGGGAGATCTACTAGCACCATTACCTGCAGCATGAAATGCAAGTCCCCCATAAGGGACATCAGTACGGGATAATGTATTGAGTATGTAAGGTAGGATATACTATATATAAAGTAACAACTCAAATAAAACCATGAATCTATGGAAGATCAGGGACCACCCTTAGTTATGCTGTGGAATCATGTACTTTATGTCCTTTATATCACTTTACCTTTACTGTAAAATCTGTACTGTAAAATATGTGCACAACTATAATCAAATGACCAACTGATCAGTGGTAAATTTTATCTGGATCATCCCTATGATAGTTTCTTTCTGAACCCCCTCGGGCTAGCACCCGTAATACTGTATTAGGATCGCCCCTATGCTAGGTTCTTCTTGAACCCCCTTGGGCTACCACCCATCAAAACTGTATACTTTATCTTTCAGTTACCTTTGAGATGATTTTTTTGGTAGCCGTAACATTGGAGCTGTAAGACTATATATGTAGCACATGCCATGGGGATGACCACATAAGACAATATGATAATGAAAAGAGTACATTACACATTTGATGCAATGTGTATGAAATGGAACAACTTATGAACTTTATTTTGTAGCTGGAACTCATGTAACTTGGTGTCAAAGTATCTAGGCAGGTTTGAAGTTAACTATGTATGGAATCATATGAACATGTAAAAGAGTGGAGACATGGTTAATAGTTGTGGCAAAGTTGGCAAGTGCCTTTATGTACCCACGAGGGATCTATGTTTTATGCCAAGTGAAATCAAGCAACCTTACATACCTCGTAGTCGGACCTTGTTATTACCTCAAGATAATATTCCCTTCCTCCAAATACTTATCTACAACATAGTAAGTGTTAACACTAGAATTAATAGCCAATAGATACACCTTGGCATCCCAATCACATATGAAAATAACACATGGGCAGCAAGCGTGTGTTTATAAATCCGGGCGTATTCCTTTAACCTTTCTGGCCCTAATCATATTTTCTAATACACATTAGCATGTACGCATCATGTGCAACCTATTATAAGTCCATATCAGCCTTATAACAGCCCACAAAACACAATACATCACAATTCCACACAATCTAAAAACGGACAGCATAATGTTACCTTCCTTCGCTACACTTCGACGTCGACAACTCCAAACTTATTCGAAATTTAACCAAACTGTTCTAGCAACATTTATACATACAACCAGCTATAGACCAATTTTAGAACAGCAACAAATTAGTTATTAAGGACGTGAAACAACAACTTGCTCTCCAACAATCCACAAGTTCACACGAAGCACATAATTGCGATATCATATAACGACTCACTTTTGTGGACTGTAAAAGTAATTGATCAGCCTTTTTACACTTATGTAAAACCAATATTTATTGGATAATTAAGTATTAATACATAATAAAGCTAGCCAACAAGGTAAACCTACCGAAATTTTGACAGAGTTTCCTCTGTTTTATTAACTAACTGCACCTGCAAAGAAAATCCAGCAGTAACCCAGACAATAATATAAATACACAATTCTTTATACATATACATAAATGCGGGCCGACAAGGTCTCCGCTATGGTCCTGCCGCCGAATATTCACATCACACATAAAGTAATGCGGTCTCGCCGCCTGATCGAGTGTCAAAATCAAATAATAAACCATGTACTCAAGTATTTCTCATATACTGACTACCCACTAGTATCCACAGACCTCTAGACACATATGTTGAAAAGTACGTGCATATACATAATACAATTACAGACACTGCAGCTGAAACTGGAGATCCTAGACAAGAGGGTCCTGTACCGGCTCATCGGTACCTGCGGGCATGAACGCAGCCCCCCAGAAGGAAGGGGTCAGTACGAAAGATGTACCGAATATGTAAAACAGGAAGTACATAATATAGATAGAACTCATAAGCCAAAGGAAATGGATAACCATGTGTAAATCAAACCTGTAGTAAGTATCGAATAAAAAACTTTTTAAAACATATGAAAGTCATGCATGTCGGACGGGAATGATGGCTCCAAACATCACGCCATCCACAACATCACACCAAAAGTTTAGCCCGAAATCTCCATCATACATCATGAACATAGTCACATTGGCCAGG